>BJCM01083537.1:0-28052 GCA_018326385.1 Flaveria bidentis | reverse complement strand
GGTAAATAAAGTAATTAGTAAAAAAATATAAGTTTGAGTTGCAAATTTGAAAATCCAAGAGATTCTAGTGGATGATTGGTGATGTCCGGTGAAAAATCAATGTGTCTGTGGTTTATTTTGCTCACCGGGTTCCTGGGGTGGGTGGGGGGTGGTGTTCTTACCCGAGGCTAGTTACTTCATGAGGTCTTGCAGAACAAGGTCTGAGAAGTTCATAGAGGTACAAAAGATCTCTAAAATAAAAAGATTACAATCAAAATGATAACAAAAACTAAAGCAAAACCATATCAAGTCATTACTGAAGTATATATTAGCAACAAGTTTAGATTGTTGCAACCTGCAAGAGGTGGTGCACTGGTGCATTATCATAGTAAACATATTACCTGGAGATTATTGTAATAACTTACGAAATTTTAATGATTACCAGTGTAGTTTGAGCTATATATATTAGCAACAAGTTTAGATTTTCATATTAATGATTACCATTGTAGTTTTATAAATGGTTGATCAATATTATAAAATAACTTATGAGATTTTAATTATTCTATATTAATACAGCGGTAGCACTTATTCGATCTCCTATGTTAAGTTTGAATTTTGTTTTCATTGGCTTCTAGCTATAACCTTTGCCACGTTCCTTACACAAGCTGTTGTTTATTTATTTATTTTTGGTAAGCATGACCTCTAATTTTCTTATGAACTCTAAATATTATTTCATGACTTACACAGAGAGCCAAAAATTAAAGATATGAACAAGATTAATGCTCAAACATCAAAGCAGTAATCTTTGATTTTTAATGTGGAATATATATAATTTATTACCCATTGAAACCTTCAAGGTTGAAGTGTTCACTTCGCTAATACATTTCAAGCAACCTAATCATTAACATAGAAACCATTCTAGTTTTGTTTCCATGCGAATGCACCTTAAACATTTAAAAAACACCCCACATATAAAAAGTGTCCGCGAGTCGAGACAAAACCAGATGTCCTTCTGGGAACTACAGTAGCTAATCATCATGTCGAAAGATCCTAGTAGCCGTAGACTATGAAAAAAGGTTAAACATACATACGCTTTTCGTGCTGCTTCTATCCAGAAGTAGAAGTTGAATGTTCTTGGGAGAATCCCATTTTGTCCTTAACAATGGTTTTAAGTACATTTGTTTATGTTAGGGACCACAATCTCACTTCAGGTTTAAAGGAAAGAATGCCCAGTTTTTAGGCGTGGTCCTTCACCATGTCTTTATAGCCCATCAAGTTCAATGAATTCTTTAAAAGTACCTAACTTCCTTTAAAGAATAAACTAATATCAATAGTTGTAACACATATCAACTTATGAATTGTATTTGTTAATTTGGCTATTGAGGGCTTGAGGCTTTGCTAGAGAATTTAGGTTACGCTTATTTGACAGAATTATTTGGATAAGACTTACTATTATTATCTTCATCAGAATTAAGTTTATTAGGTATTCATAGTAATTATGTTTATTCTGGTCTTCTAAATAGTTGATTAATTATAAACGGAAACTCACGGAGTTTTTATTAGTCTATAACAACTTTATCCTTAAGCCACTGGCGGATGTGGTTTCATTATCCACAAACCCCATTGAAACATCACAAGTGGTTACATAGTCTTTTCTGTTATTCTTTTGTGAATAAACACCTCCAAATGACACCCTATTGAATGTATATACATTAAGACTATGTGTACTACCCGCGTGAGTGTAATAAAAAGTGTTGTTACGTAGACATCATATAAAATTAGCAAGTGTGTGAGCATAAAAGGTGTAATGGTTAGTGAGAATGAGCAAAAAGTAGGAGAGATGTGACATAATATAATTGAGTATAAATATATAGAATTAAAAAAATATTTAAGCCGCATCATCCCAAACCACACTCATGACTCACCCCATCAAACTCATGATCACAAGGAGGGGGTGTTGTTTACGTCATGATTAGATGCCACCTCAGCCCTCACGACCATTGTCACTATTAGTGGGGGTCTAAGGATTCATAACTAATTAACTAATTTCATGTTTTTTTTATAAAAACAAAGATGATTACCTCACAATGAACAAATATAATAGTTACATTAGGTTAATTCATTTATGGCCCTAAGACTAATGTAGGTTTTATGGTTTATCACTTAGAGAGTTTTCCTTACATTATAATCGTTTAGATATTTTCTATTATATTAAGCTAAAGCTTTCTATACAAACCCTAGCCACCGCCCTTCATTGTTTATGCCCAAGTCATTGAGGCCACTTCTTCACATTTATAGTTTTCACATAGTCATGTTATTGTAGAAACCCTAGCTCCCACCACCACTTTAGGTTGTGCGTGACTTTCACTACAAGACATGTTACTATTAGCGGTGACATGGGCCAATAGCGGCACAATAGCGGCGACATGTCGCCGCTAATGATAGTCGATCCGTTTCAAGGTGAATTCATTTAGATCTGGCCATTAATCAGTGTACAAATCTAATGGTGTATGTTTTATCGTACAAAGGCAATATCGGCGATACCATTAGCGACGACATGTCGACACTATTACTCAAAATATTAACTCGCGATCTGTTCCCTCCGTGCTCATTATTCCCTCCATTCTTGCCCTAGTAGCTCTCTGCATGATCTTCGGCGACCTCCACCCTCGACCTCCCACCTCCACCCTCAGACCCCGACCTTCACCATCAACCTCCGACTTTCGATGTCCACCCTTCGACCTTTGATCTGTTCTATCGCTACACACGCTCGACCTCCTTTGCTCCTACCCCAGTCGACCTCCTCTGCTCTTACCCTGATCGACCTCCTTCTGCTACCGTTGACCTCAACAATCGCCGCCGCCTCTTCCGTGTACCTCTTGTGCCTTCGACCCAGGTAAGCTTTTTCTTTTTTTTCTTCTTTTGTTGTTTAAACATAAAATTATGCTTGATGAAAGTTTAGATGTTGATAAATAGTTGGTTGAATAACATTTGTGAAAGGATTTTTGTAATTTTTAGGTTTTAAAGAAACTTGTTCAAGATGATGAATTAGTGAGATAACATATAGTATATGTTTGAATGTACGCTTAGTTAAGTAATGTATTTATGTATTTAGTAGGTTTGAAGTAGATGATTTAGGTATTTTTGTATTGGGCATTTGATATATACTATTTGTTTAAATGGATTTGAGAAATGAATTTAGGTATTTGTGTATAGTATATGCTATTTAATTAGTTAAAATTAGTTGAAAATTGTTTAGATGTATTTGAGCACTTGATGTACACTATTTGTTTAAATGATTGAAAAATGTTTAGATGTTGATATTAGTTGGTTGAAAATTGATTGAAAATTATTTAGACTTATAAAATAGTTTATTTTATTGCTCTTATTTATATGATCCAAATAACACTATATTAGTGTTAGTTTAAACTTTACTTTATAAGAAACAAAAATAGTTAGCTATAATTAACAAGAATAAGAAATTATTTGAAACATCAAACGAAACATGACCTTACTTGAGGCTAATTAACAATATGTTTGTTCACGAGGTGGGGATATACATGAAGGCTAATTATCCTTTTAATGTTCGTTCTTATGATAATCTTTCCTATGCTAATGCCTTGGAAGAGCATACGACGGTAACATTATATAAGTTAAATGTTTGTTATTTGTTTTTACTTAACTAACTTTTCTTTGTTTAACTTAAATGTAGTGACGTTTTAACTTTAATATATACTTTGTTAAAATATAATAATTTATAATGTGTATTTTGTTTTGTAGGATCAAATTTCAAGCTTCCTTCAAAATTCAAATTTTATGTCATAACTTACACAGATTATTGCTTCGCAAAAGGCCTTAAATCAATGCGAAGAAGATGATTCGGATGAGGGGGATGAATAGCCTATTTGATGACTAGGTTAAGTTTGTTTTTTGAGTAATTTAGGGTTAATCTACTCATGTTTAAGTTAAACAATATTTAACCTACTTATGTAAAAGTCTTATGTTTAGTTTTATGACTAAATTACTTAATATTGTTTATGTAGGTGTAAAAATTTTATGTCGGTTATAAACACTACTTTATTTTGTATTATTGGGAAATCTAGATTTTTTATATGTGTATTAATGAGTTAAAAATCTGGAAATTTAAAAATATTAAAAAGAAAATATTAAAAAAGTGACAATTAGCGGCAACACTGTCGCCGCTAATGACACTATTAGCGGCGACATTATTAACGACGACTTATTAGCGTCGAAAAATTAGCCAATAGCGACGAAATTAATAGCGGCGATTTTGACAATCAATAGCGGCAATAGTCGCCACTAATAGTTGAAAATTTTGTAGTGTTTTCACACCCCCACCGTTAGATTTGCAGCCTCTTAATTAAGCTATCTCTTGAGTACGTACCGTTTTGAGAAATCTGCCCACACGTCGCTTTTAGCTACCAAGGCCATCGTTGCCGCTTATCTAACTGACACATTATATTCATTGTTCTAGTAGCAGTTTTCATCAATTTTAGCTGTTTTGGTTTCTATCCTAATTCATGTTACTCACCTAGTTTTTGTCATCATTGCATCCTATTTACAAGTTCTGTTGCAGACCTCATAGTCTTCTACTTTTTGCTAGGAAAATATAACTCGACACACTCAAGTTCTTTTTCTGACCATAACTGATTATCGTTGATTGATTTCGAAGCTACACATCGTAATGTACGTAGTCATTTTAGCCTACATGATATTTCTCATTCACTTGTTCAGCTTGCTAATAAATCCTCATGACCCGTTTGTGGTAGTGGATCCATTGATGACTCAAAATACTTAAACGTATCTCCTGTCCTATTTACTCTTTGATATCCAAGGAACATTTGTTCAACTACTCAAATTACTACAAAAAAATTTGCCTTGTAACCTTTATCCAAGTTAACTTTATATGACTCTTAAGAGCTAGGGATGAATTGGGTGATTGGAACCGGTTTAAATCAAGCGTTCTCTACCATATGTTCCAACTGTTGTCTCTAACAAAAAAAAAAAGAAAAAAGACATGCTCATTTTTGTTAGGCTATACCTTTGTAGAGGTTATGAGGCAAATAAGACATAAATTCCGTATTTCTTACACTTTTCATCATGATCAATTGTGTATGGTCGGTAAAGAAATTTAACAATGTTATCCTGTAAAAGCATCAACTCAAGCAAGTGCTTTATGTGCATTGATTGATAATTAGAAAGAATACTTATCCATTGATTTTTCTATATATTTGAAATCATATGGCATTATTCACTATCTCTATAACTGTATACACATGATCAAAACGACATTTCTAATGGTAAGAATAAACGTGTGTTGGATGTTGATTTCATAATCATGTTTCACTCTCATATACACTATATTGGCTTTAGTAAACCCGTGTATTACACGGGTTGAATAAATAAAATATTAACATAATAAAATTTTGTTATAAAACAAACCGTATAAAAATATTATTTTTAAATAGTTTATTATTATAACTCTCAAATTTGATTATTTTTGTATTAAAAAATGACTTTTCAAGAATACCAATTTTGAAATATTTTTTGGATTTTAAAAAAGGTTTTATGTTTTAGAAAAAAATTATTATTTTATAAAAAGTTTATTAATTTAAGAAATAAATTAATAAATAGATTTCTTTTTTAATTTATTAAATCTAAAAAAGGTGTTAAATAATATTATTAATAATTAAGATAATTATTTAATAGGAGAGAGAAACGGGTAAATTTTGGTAAGATTAATTATGGTATTGTCATGTGTCATCTAAAATACCTTTTTATTAGAGTATGTAGATTGTTTATCCAGTGATGTAGTTTTAATGTTGCTTACTTGATAAACATTGGGCCTTTATCTGTCCTAAGTGGTCTAACCCCATTTTCCATAAATAATAGAATTCTCTTTTCATTCTCATTTACATATTATATTATATATATTATTATGAAATTCGATTAATAGGTTGGTTTTTATGTTTGTGTTTTGGCCATCGTATTTTCTGTAATTTGCGGTATGTTCCTCCCAATCCTCTTCTGTCAATTTGTAGTATGGTCCTCCCATATATGAATGTTCCTAAGGTCGGTGCCGATTGCTTTTTCCAGCCTCACACGGCGGAGAGGGAGAGGCGGAGATTCGTGGGATGCTCACGGCTGCCGGTTGCAGCGGCATTATGTCGGTTTTCCCTCTTTTTAGACTTGATTTTGAGGTTTTCAGATGGTACCATTCATGCTGCCGCCTCAGGTTCTCCGACTCGGTCTTGACCACTGCAGGTGCGCCACCGCTGTAATACCACCATCTCTGGTGTCTTTTGCCCACTGTTGTGACGGCTGCGGCCTAGCGGTGGCGGGGTTGACGTGCGATGGTGGTGGCAGTGATTGTGACGACGCGACAATGACGCTCCTACCTACCACAGAGAACCATTCCTTGAGGTTTCTCCCCCAAATCTTCCCATTAACCGCAACCGCTTCACGTCACCGCTGTTGGCGAATCCCTGAAAGCTTAGCCATGACAGCGGTGGAGCTCAAACCTTCGGCTTGCTCGGGCCAGTTGCTAGACAGTGGTGCAGGGCGGAGAAATAGTTTATGAATGATAGAATTAGGACCTTTATGGGAGACTTGGTAGAGTATTCTGGTAGAGAGGTGGTCGTTCCCAAGGCGGTGTCATGGTGGTACGACAGCCGTCGGTGGTGCGGTTTTTAACCTGGAATTATTTCTCGGCGCTACGAACGCAGTGGTAAGCTATTTATTTTCTAAATCTTTGCATACAGATGCTAAAATGGCTTTAAATATTATTTCCAAAATATTTCTGCATGTGTATATTGGAGAATTAGGGCTCATGTGGAGAGCTCTCAGGTGTAGAATCGCTTCATCTTCTTTGGTTCCTTATGTTTTGTGTGTCAAGTTCTTTTTGGAGGCAGTTCACTATCTATGTAGACAAAGTTGAGGCCTTATGTGGGTTTAATTAGTTGAAAACTCATTAAGTTATTTGACATTTTCTTTAACTGATATTAACACTTTATATCTTGATAGTGGGTTTTTTGATAGAATCAGGGTTCAGATTAAACTCAGGTCAGTGAGGGTGACCACGCCAAAAATCGATGAGAGGGGTCTAGGATGGTGTTGGTCTTGATGATGGTGTTGTTGATGTTGTCGCTATTGACTACAGTGATGTAGACGGATATAATTCAACCACCTCTTTTGCTTCTGATGTTTTGAAAAACCAACAAAATATCAGCTTTTGCTTTGGTTATTTGTTTGATGCGATTTACCCTTGGTTCCATGTTTCCTTCGATGCGTATTTCTAATGGGTTATGATGAGTTTATGGGTCCGAATAAAAATTGATTGCGGACATTTGTTAGTCGTTAAAGGGTTAGAGGATGGCAGGTTGTTGCCTGCAACCCTCCCTCTAGCCCGCCCTCCAGCCGTGATGTATTCACTGTCGTAGACACTCTGAGCCCGACATTAGATTAGTAATTGATAAAACTGTACATTCAACTTTAGCAAGAAGATGGGTTTTGTTTTATTTGGGTTACTGTTTGGAGTGATGGAAGATGCTTCTGCCTTGGTTGATTTGTGATAGCTTCTAAACTGTTTGATAGGAGATGACAATGAAATAGAACATGGGCATTGTTATGGTGTGGCAGATGCATTATTTTCAGCCACAAGGCACCATTGTTTTCAAGCCTTTGACTATAGACAAAGTCTTTTGATCACCTGACCTTTTTCATGTTCAAACTCTGCTGCGAAGCACGAGTCAAAAAAACAACCTCACGCGGATTTAAGAAAAAGGCAGAAACTAAATTCGCGCAACGCGCGTACCGGTCACACACTAGTTTTACCTATGAAACTTATATCGATAATTAACAACTGCCATTACTAACATTGTACTTGAGTTGTTTGTTGTCTTATTTTTGTTTATTCATGCACTTAGAAAGGTATAACACTTATGTTCCTTCTTTTTATTATACTTTACGAGTGCTAATGTCATTTTTGTGAGGCGTGTCTTTGATTTCCCAAGCCTTCTACTTCAGTCTATGGTAGTTTCTCCATCATTTTATTGTTATACTTGAGACTCGTATCATTTTCTTCGTTCTAGTATCATTTGGACTGTTTATCCGTTTGACATCTGACACAATAGATCATTTTCTCTGACTGAGCCTAATACACCTTTACCAAAATCTAATGCACCCTTTGGATGCTAGCCAGGTTACACTAGAAATCTTGTTTATGACATATGTGATTCACATATCTTGATGCACCTGTTGTTTTTAGCAAGAAACCTAGACACCACGTCTATTACCTTTTAGGATTATTTTGCCTACTTTCATCTCACACCCTTACCTTATATAGTACTTCTCATATTTCTTACTTAGTTCCTAATTAGAATTACGATGGAATGTTTCTTTCACTAATAATGGTGAAATTCCATAAAGTCAAAATAGGGCCTTACGGGCTAATCATACTTGAGATTTTGAGTCGCTTTCTTCTATAAAGCATGTTATTAGTTGTCTTTGGATGTTTACTATTAAACTTAATCCTCATGGGTCTCCACATCATCTTAAAGCTTGATTGGTTACTAAGGGTTAGCCTTAGGCTTATGGTATTGATTATGTTGAAACTAATCCTCGATCGAGAAAATGCAATCTACATGCATAGCTGCTATGAATGATTGGTCGTTTCACCATCTTGCTTTTAAGAGTGCCTCTTTTAATAGTGTTCTTGAGAAGTTGTATGTATGGAGCAGCCATGTGGTTTTACCGCTGAAAACATGGCCTTAATGTAAGGCCTCGTTCCCGGGATGCTCATAGCTGGTCAATCATCGCACATAAAACATATATTCATATTAACCTTAATAAAACATTGCAGTGGAAACATTAAAACAAACATTTTATTTCATTATAATAACCGCTTTA
Organism: Flaveria bidentis; assembly: GCA_018326385.1. Taxonomy (NCBI): domain Eukaryota; kingdom Viridiplantae; phylum Streptophyta; class Magnoliopsida; order Asterales; family Asteraceae; genus Flaveria; species Flaveria bidentis. The sequence continues at coordinate 19,145 of BJCM01083537.1, read as the reverse complement.
GCAAAATAATACAAGATTCATTACAAAATATTGTTTGTTTGCATTATAATGCAAAAACATTATCGTGACATAAAATGAATGCCATCCAAAATGAGCCAAGTAACCGCCCCATGCCATTCTCAGCAACCATTACCTGCCAACTAGAAAATGCATAAAAATCAGTGTTGCTGAGTGAGTTCTAGTTTTACAAAAATAGTATATTACCTTTCATTCGTTAAACATTTTCTTTGCTATCGCACGTGATCACACATCATATGTACATCAAGGTAATAATTATTATCTTCATCATCGTTCGTTTCGTACATATCGCACATTTCGTACTTATCACACGTTTCGTACATTTATTATCTTTCACTTCTATTTAGGTCATGTCATGTACTTAACCTCCCTTTTGAGCACGAAGCTATATCATCTAGGGTTAAGCGACGAGGACCCCATATCGCACATATCGCACGTATAGAGTAGTCACGTAGACTGACTCCCCCTGTGTGTGTGTGTGTGTGAACTCTTATGGGTTTAGCCAAAATCACACGTTACATAACACATAGTAAATACCACATCGCACGTATTGGGGCAGTCACTAAGACTAACTCCTACTGTGTGTATGAACCCTTATGAGTTAGCCAAAATCGCATGCTGTAAACACATAGTTGAGCTAACAACTCTCAGATAGTTGTGAACCTTTTTTCTTTTGCTTGCAAAACTTTCATTCGTTCATTCATTATGTTCCACTTTCATTATCTTAAATCTTTCACTTCGTTAAGATAATACTTTATATTTATTAACATAATCACACCACGTAAAGTCATGTCATCATACGTAATAAGGAACATATCATACATAACATGCATAACCATTATCATCATCAATCACACATCATAATTCAAGTCACATCCAACATCACCCGTCACATCATCTATGACTTTAAAAAATCAACTTTCATACCCTCGGGAACCTCCCAAGTCAAATCCTACATTTTATATTTTCCCCAAAATTCAGAAAAATATTCTAAGACTTAAGCGCATGGGCACTATGTAGGCGCATGGCCTTTCAGGCGCATGGGGAACACTTAGGCGCATAGGAAACTTCCAGGCGCATGGGAACTATTGGGGCGCATGGGCAACACTTAGTCATTCTGGGTAAATTCTAGGCGCATGGGCTTTCTTGGCGTATGGACACTTAGCCAAATTCAGCCTTCTCCAGGTGCATGGCTACTATTTGGGTGCATGGGGTTTTGGGCATATGGGAACACTTAGGTAGTTTATACCGTTGGGCGCATGGGCCACTATTTAGGCACATAGGCAGTCTAAATCATACTTAAACAACATAATTCAGTCCCCAATCATCATATAACTTGTTCTAAACTTAATTCATACATTCTAAGCCTTAGAAATATATTCATAACAACATCAAAATCATAAACATACCCAAATCAAACCCCACCCATAAACATATACACATATACAATCGGGTAAAAACCCTTTTTTATAAAAAGGTTCATACATGTATTTCCAGCCCCAAATCAATTAAAACCAGAAAAAAGAGGGTTCTAGAACTCACCTTAGCAGCTCTTGGGTAAGACTTCCTTCAAAACCTGTTTGCTACAAGTTCACACCTAAAACCCACCAAAAACACACACAACTGAACACACAAACACGTATAAGCATACAACCGAGGCTAAGGCCAGTTAAGAACACCATAAAACCATGAATTCTTACCTTGAATTTGATCTTTTCTGATTCTTCTTAAAAACCCGAGAGTTCTTTGCTCTTCTTTCTCTCTCACAAAAAAATCCGAATGAAAGGTATGGTGTGACCATTTAGGCGACCATACCACCTTTATTCACCAACTTTCAAAGTTTTGTCCTTTTGGACACTTTTTACCCCTCAACTTGAGTTTTATAGCTTTTCTTTCTTTTTCTTCACTTTTATTCATTCTTTTGAGCCTATAAAATAACCGGGTGTTACACTTAAATGTATGTCATTTATGACTTTATTATATTGATTTAAGTAGTCCCTTAACGGCATGGATTAGCCCTTTTCTAGTCTTATATGAAAGTCTTGGGTGCAGTTTGTTTTTTGGGAGGTAAAATTGTCTTCAGCTTACGAACCACATCTGTAGATATCTATAAAAGAACAGGTAGATTAAATCTTTGCAGTCTGCAAGAAAAAGACTATTTGTTTTTTAACTTATGTAGACTGTTAAAATAAACTAAAATTTAAATAGACCATTTTTTAAACTTAAAAGAATTTTTTAACACTGAAATTTAAATAATAGTTATTCAAAATTTAAATAATTTTCATATAACCATAATAATATTTTTTAAATCATCAGTTCTAAGTTTGGATTAATTTATCTGCTCAACTATTTCATCTCGTAATCAATTCATATTTTTTCGATCCGATGCGGTACCATGTGCATGACTATTTTGTAACGACACATTGGATTGATCATATTGCGTAAAAAACTCATCATTCAAACTCAATTTCCTTTTACAATTACTAGTTTCCAATAATCATACTAGCCAAATATTAAACTCATAAGCATTTGTTAACTATAGTAGCATATACTACACATTCATTATTCATCATAATCAATACAAAAGCATCATTTGGAGACTAATAAATTCAATCAACATATAAGCATACTAAACACAAATAAAAGCTAAACATTCATTATTCATCATAATCAATACAAAAGCATCGTTTGGAGACTAATAAATTCAATCAACATATAAGCACACTAAACACAAATAAAAGCTAACAAGAACAACATGTTAATGATGTAAAAAAGGTAAGACCGTATAACTCAACAAGATATATCACATTTGACATTTAACTATTTAGGTGTGGTTTAGAAACTAGTATCAACTATTTAATTTGCTCAAAATTAAAGGATATGATCATAAATAAAATATTTCAACTTTTAACTTTAATCAGTTAATACATTCAAATAACAAAAATTACTTGTCGAAAATGAATCGACGTGGCAACAACGGTGATGGTAGAGAAACGAAAGTAGTGGCGATGGGAGCGACGGGTAGGGTTAGCAAATCGTGTTTAACAGGTTACAGACGACACGATTAGCACAAGTATCAAATATGAAAACAACACCTTTAACAGTTAGATTTGGTGGTTTGAGTGTGACGGTTATATGTTTTAGGTATCAAGAAGAAGAAATGATAAATCCAAGACTACTAATTTTAATTATTTTAGAAAAATAAAAAAATTTATAGTGCACTTTTTTTATAAATAGGTCTTATCATATCTAAATAGGTACCTATTTTTCCAGCCCTACTGACAAGTATGGGAGAGGAGATGGTTTACGGGTCTGTGGGATGCGATAGGGGCGATGAGTCTGTGGGAGGCGATGAGGGCGAATACAGACAGCGGGAGGCGATGACGGCGAAGACAGACGGCGGGAGGCGATAGGGGTGATGGTAGAAGGTGGAAGGTGGGTGGTAGATGACAGGAGGTGTGTGGAGGTAGAGTTGTGTTGATGGAAAAGGGCAGGTAGAGGTGGAGTTAGGTTTAGATTTTGAGGGGTGAAGAAGAGATAGAAAGTTGTGTTTAGGGTCTGTACCAAGAAAAGGTTTGAAACATCTTTTTTAATAAAATGTCTTCTAAAAACAAACACCATGCAGACTTAAATGTTTGAGCGTTTCTGCGTGATGCAAACAAAATAGGTCAGGAAGAGCTTTTCCAAAAAAACACCACCTTAGATGGTTTGTAATGCATATGCTCTATTAGTATTCTTTAGACACCAAGAGAATCAAAAGAATATTAAGGTTGGTTACGTAGATGACATTGTAAACACACAAGGGATAACAAGATCGGTATTATCAAGCTCAAATGGTTCCCTATAGTCTTTTCCATATCAACAAGTTATGTCAAAATATATACTTCGTTGGGCATATATGTATATTGTTCTATGAATCTCTTCTTTCTTAGAAGAAGCGTGCCTTTGATATGCTATCGGAGTATGGGTTACTAAGTTATGAACAAGTTAATTGTCTAACGCTTGTTACAAGGAAGCTATTTCTAAGGGACAAGAGCTTGATGAAAGATTCATAATGATAAAGAAAAATGGTTGGGAAGCTTATCTACTTGAGATATATTCAATGATATCTTTTATTTCTTGTGAGTGTTCTGATTCACCTTATGGTCGCACCATATACTAGCCATTAGGATGTTGCTCTTTGAGTATTGAGTTATCTCAAGACTATGCCAAGTTAAGGGATTGTGTATTCTAATCAGGGTTACTATTATTTGGGGTGCATTTATGAAGATGAAGATGGATAGATATGGGAATTCTCAATTGTAAATATGGTAGAATTTCTTATTTTACGATGGTCTACAAACCAGGGGCGGATGATCATAGGGGTCGGGGGCATCACCTCCCCTCTTTTTTTCGTCAGTAGTGTTAAATTTTATTTTGGTAGTGTACATTTTTCGCCTGTTAGTGTAAATTTATATATAAATATCGAGTCCATCGCCTCCTCCCCCTATAAAAAGTTAATTTCGCCCTTGCCGCCCTATGGAAGTGTTCAACTTTCGCTACTGCTACAAACGAATATTGTGTATTTGTTGTTGGGCATCTTGTATCTTGGAAAAGTAAGAAGAAATACATTGTATCTATATCGAGTGCCAAGTTAGGGTATTAAGGCATGGCAAATGTCACATTAGAGATGATATTGGTTCTTTATTTTCTTAAAGAACTCACAGTTTCTAAGAACTTGATGCATTTAAATGTGATAGTCAATTAATTATACATATTACCATAAATCAACTATTCTATATCGGGGAGTAAGCATTCAAACAAACCCTCCATATATTCACTTGATTTAAGTGTAGACAAAAGTTTAACTTTGCAGGTATCTTTAATAACCATCTTGGAAACCACATATATACTTTTATGTGTAAGAAGTTAAGCATGGTTAACATTTTAACTCCAACTTGAGAAAAAATCTAACTACAGTTATTAGGTTTTATTCGTGTATGCCCATAGGCCAGATATAAGGTTCTACGGGTTATCAAATAGATGCATTCAGGGTTCCTCATCCGTTGTAATTATGCACATATTTTACATTTACTTGTACACATATTAACTCTTTTATCTTTTTAGGTAAATATTAACATTATAATAAATCATTATGCATATTGTGGTATTGAGTCCTATAACCTACAAATGTCCTAACTCTGGTGTTACCTACATTTCTTTTGTGCATAACACTAGTCACAAGACAAAAACCTTGAAATATATTAATAAAGTTAACTATAAAGTCTAGTGGAACTTAGGGTTTGTGGTGACGAGTATCGATAATAATGTGGTATTAGTAGGAATTGTTGATTAGTAGCAACTTACATGTATGGTCAATAGAAACTTTATGATAATAATAACATAGTATCGGCTAGAAAGTTGTTTCGATGTAGCATTGATGTTGATGTTAAGTTAAGTGCTTATGGGAAGTTTGGGCTGGACAAAATAGAGTTACAACTTACTAGAGTTACTATTTATTGAGTTAAATATTCTTTTTAACTTTTCTCTTAGAAATCATTGTAGATTTTTGGATATATGTATATAAGCAATAAAGAGAGAATTTAAGATAGACTTTTATGGTTCATTTTCATGCTAATTCTTCATTATTATCTAATAAAGTGGCGATAAGAAATCACTAATGATTGATGAGGAATTTCTAAATCAGTTGCAAGTTTTTGGTTCATCTTCTTTGGCGTGTAGAGTTTAATAGTTTATTAAATTAGATTCATTGTCAACAACCCTAGCAAACCACAATCGTTATTAAATAGTCATAATACTAGTTGCCATTACTTATGCTTTCAACCATATATGATAACCCATAATTGCCTCCACTTAGCGCCACATTTGTTGTTCTCCACATATTATTTCCACCATCTCAGCTTATTAGAAATCCAGTGCCTTTGTAATGTAAACCATATGGTATCTTTATCACACCTTAAAGTTCAATCAAAGGTACAATAATTTATTATACATATCATGTTACACTATATTAATTGGATTGTGTTATGGTCTTATGGATTTTCAACTAACTAGGATTTTATCGTGGAGTCTATTATACATCTCTTAGTCTAGGAACAATCACACAGTACTATAGACAATGGAAGACCTTTGGGTTTAGGTATACATGTCTTGTTCTTATGATTAAGGTTCCTAGTTTTGAATATGAGTTCTTCACAATCAAATACTATTAGTTATTCGATTCTTGCATAAGGGATAGTCCCTGATGATACACAAAAAACTTGAAATTTGTCGTGTATCAGATAAAAGTGAAGCAGGACAAGAGAGAGATTCTAAAGAATTGAAAGAAATATTGTTATTGAACACCTAGGAATAATTCTAGCATTTGTCATCAAATTGACAAATATAAAATTTAATGTCACAATTAAAATTTTAATGTGACAATTGATAAGTTGATACTAAATGGCATATAGCTCGGTGTTTGGATTGATGTTTGCTCTATGTAGTGAGGGTGATGTAGTCGGAAACATAAGGATAAACAATTGAACCTGTTGATTCAACAAGAATACTATGAATAATTCTTCCAGTTATCGTTGATTCGCGAAAAATACTGATAACTAGAGTTTCACACTAACACACACTTTGATAGAGAGAAAAAAGATTTTTTCGTAAACTTGGGCTAGAAGTCTCTGTATCGGCCCACAAACGGTTTATTTTATGAATTATTTCAATTTTTGTCTTATTTTTATATTTTGTTGGACTTTACATTTGGCTCAGTTTTTGGCCTATTTATGTTTTGTGGCTCATTCGACTTTTGCTTTGTTTCTTTATATGCTTGTAAGAGATTGAAGGAATTTTTATTGAAGTTTATAAAAAATATTTTCTCTCTATCACAGTGTGTGTTAGTGTGAAATCCTAGTTATAGGTATTAATCGCGAATCAACGATAAATTAAAAGAATTGTTCCTGGTATTTTCGTTGAATCAACGGGTTCATTTGTATTAGTTGGCATATGCATCCCTCATCTTGTAACTATCAAGTAAAAGCTAGGTGTTGTGTTACAATATAAAGATCGAGGAAAGTCTAGAAATTTAAAATGTACATGTATAACGAGCTCATACTAATAACTTAAAAAATAATATATTCTAATACTTTTCCTGGAACTCAAAATGTAAGGAGAGCAAAAGCTCAAACTAGAAAAAACTATAAAAAAAACTATAAAAAACAAGAATAATAGTAAACCCTAATAATACACTCTCCAATTTCCATCCACAACGTGTAACTCGAAACTTCTACGAAAATTCCATGATCATTCAATTTTCATTCCATAATCTTCAATGACAATCCGCAATCTTGAATGATCTCATACTCCTACAAGCAAAGTTGGCGGTTCGCCTGATGTTTAGAACACCTTAGTCCTGCTAGAGAGAGTGGCTAAATGGAGAAGCAGTTGTATCAAAGGACTGTAGTCTCATGATTTGTGTGGTAGCGGAGCGGCTTGAGGGATAACCAACGACAACGGACTGTATTCCTGGAAGGGAGTGGCGTGGTGAATGAGCAGCCTGAGCAACATCAACAAGAAGTGGCCATAGCATCATGTGTGTATTTGTTCTTGGCATTCAATTTAAAAGAGACCGAACCACTGCGAACACAACTAATCAATACCCAAAAAGTCTTCGAACTGAAAAAAGAATTCATATAGGTTTGTACGGATTGAAAATTCTGGCTATGGTGGGAAAATCACACAATCAATGGAGCAACGACGTGCTCTCACGCTCAGATGGAAGAACAAGCATGGCATCGGAGACATAAAACGGGGTAGCAAACTCAGATCACGGCGGTGGCGATGGCGGTAGTGATGAGACGTAATGGTGTCTTGAGAAAAGGTTTAAAAATAAGATCTAGTCTAGAAATAATTGTTTGAGTCTAGAAACGAACTCAAACTTTTATCTAGATAAGAAAAGTGAACAGGAAATTGGATTTGTTGAGGTTTTTATCAAGTGATAATGTGATGTGAGCTCAAGTATGGATGAGCAAGCTATAACTTTTTTGGAGGCTTAAGATCGCTTATTAATATGAGCTTCACTAAAATAGGCATAATTTGGGTTAGAAGTCTTCATTTTGGGTCCGCGACCAATCAAAATGACTGTTGAATCGAGGAGCACGTTTTCACAAATATCGTTTTGGCCCAAAAATGGCTCATTTTATGAGTTATTTTAAAAAAAATAGTTTTATATTTTGTTGGACTTTACATTTGGTCCAGTACGATTATCGTTTATGTTTTGTGACCCATTCGACTTTTGTTTTGTTTTTTATGCTTGTAAGAAATTGAAGGAATTATTATTGAAGTTTTTGAAAATCTTTGTTTCCTCTCTATCACAGTGTGTTATAGTGTGAAAACCTGATTATCGGTATTCTTTGTGAATGAGCGATTATTAGAAGAATTGTTCGTGACATTCTCGTTGAATCAACAGGCTCAATTATTTATCATTCTGTTTCCAACTGCATCTAATGGCTATTAGGTTTGTATTTGCAAGGAAGGATGAGTAGAGAGATCGTAATACATCCGAAACCCTAAGACTCTGATACCCTATTTAATAATGAAGCACTAAATTGATACAAATCATTGAATATTGTCTAACTATACGGTATATAAACATCATAAGAAATCTAAAAATCTAAATTGTGACGTTACCTTTAACTTATACTAATAAGAAAGGTAGTATCTAAATTAAGAAAGTTAATATATAATTTAGAATGTTAAAAACAGTAAAAGTCTTCGTTTGTTTGGCTCACTGCCACTTTAAAAGTTTGCCGACTCCACTAATCCTCTTTTTATATTAAGTAAAGTACTGAGAACTCTAATCAAATCCAACTTGCAAATCCAACACTATAGATCAAATCTTTCATACCATCCACTATGAGTTGCACTAACCCTACGTGCTTCTTCTGCTCCATGGAAGAACAAAACATAGTGATCAGGAGATCAAGAATCAAGAAATGCTTCAAAGAAATACTTTCAATCGATGCGCAAGAGCGCATACTCATTCTAAGTGCTTTATGGAAGATTTCCATGAATCAACCCGAAGATCCTGAGTTTCCATCTCTAGGCATATTCAAATGCATGGTCAGTTTGCTCCATAACAGCATCCATGACAAATCATGGGTTCTTGATGGTCAAAACATTTACATCCCATATTATGCAGCTCATATTGTAGGATCCTACACCATGAATAGCTTGGATTTTGCAGAAAAAGCTGTCGAATCTGGTGTTATTCCTCCATTGATGGATCTTATAAGAGGAAAGATGAGTTGGGTGGAGCAAAGAGTTGCAGTTAGAGCTCTTGGACACCTAGCTAGTTATGATAGTACTTTTGAAACACTCATGGTTCATGAAGAAGAGGTGGTCAAGCTAACCATGGGTCTAGCTTCAAGGTGCGGTGAGTTAGTCTATAACGAGTTTGTAGCTGTTAAAGACACAAACCTGAGGGTGAACTATCACAAAAACTTGATTACTAGAGGGCTTGGAGGGTTAGAAATGGAGAATAGAAAGGCTGAAGAATGGGCTAGTCAAATCCAGTGTTGGTCTCTACACTTACTAAATTGTTTTGCCATTAGAGGTAGATCAATAGATCTAATATGCAATCAAGATTTCTTGAAAGATTTGAGTTCAATGTGGGGTGGGCTTGTGAATCACACATCACCTTCTGGTATAGGTTTGATAAGAATCTTGTGTTATTCACAAATTGGAAGATCAAAAGTTTCAGAATCTAAAGAGGTTGTTGAATGTATTTGTAACCTCTCAAGGTCTTCAGATGATTGGCAGTATATGGGGATAGATTGTCTTTTATTACTTCTCCAAGACATGAACACAAGGTACAAAGTTCTTGAAATCGCATCGTTTCATTTGTTAGATCTAATTGAGCTTAGAAAACTAGGAGAAAGATCAAATCTAGGCCAGAAAATCACAAAAGCACTGCTTATTGACTTCAAGAATGGGAAATCAAGAACAAACAACCCTGAAATTGATAGACGATTAAAAGAAATATGGGCTACAAAAGTCCATAAGAATAGAACAGAAAGATCAATGTCTGATGAGAAATTTGAAGAGAAAAGAGCCCTCGTGAATCTTACGAAGCAGCAAGCGAATCATAGTTTTTGGTTAGGTGATATTGAAACAGCAGTAAAGAAATACACAGAAGGTTTAAAGTTATGTCCCTTAAAACTAAGGAAAGAAAGGATTGTGCTTTATAGTAATAGAGCTCAATGTCATTTACTTCTAAATGATCCAGATTCCGCCATTAGTGACACCACACGAGCTCTTTCAATCTCAAAACCTGTGAATTCTCATGCCAAAAGCTTGTGGAGAAGATCACAAGCTTACTACATGAAAGGATTGTCTAAAGAGAGTTTGATGGATTGTTTGATGTTCATCAATGCTTTTGTTACTGCAGATAAGAGACAACATACAAAAATCCCTTACTATGCAGTTCATATGATCAAAAAGCTAATGGATTCAACATGGTTTTTTGCATCTGCGAAGGCAAAATTATCAAACAAAACAAACTCGTCTAGTGATTATACTAGCAGCAGTGAAGAATTCACTAAAGATGAGTTGTCAGGTATGGGATTATTTTGAGTTTGTTTAAGAGCTAAAGGAAAAGAAACATTACTTTTGACTTTTATGATCAAACCTTGATAAAACACTTACAATATTACTAATTAGAATAAATAATCAACAATCACATATGACATCAAAAGTCAAGCATGTATCTTTCTATCTAAGATACACTCTTTATAGTGCAGCTGAGCTTCTTAGTCGGGGTCATCATAACATTCTTTTCTTAACCGACCATAAATTAAGAGGTCCAAGTCATTGTACTTTTTAAAAAAATCGGCTTTCATACATAAAACCTGAAAACAGACGCTCTTGACCCTTCCCAAGTTCCGCCCTTGTTTATAGTGAGATAATTATGCGAAAATATTTGTTTCCAAACTTTTTGCAGGACTTCATACAATTTTAGAGGATCCCGCGATCAGAAAAGACAATGATGCTACCAAAAGAAAGACGAATAAATACGGAAAGCAAAAGGGTTCATTCATTGCTCTTTCAATATAACAAATGTTTAGGTATGCATCAACAGGTTAGAAAAACATTAGTGGTACCCTTTTCAGTATCTACTTAATTAGTTTTATCTGTACGGAGCAACTTAATTAGCATCAAATATTGATTTTCAAATCAATCTAATTACAGTATTTTATGATCAACCTGAGAGTTTTTTTTTTATTTCTACACCTCCCATCACTATTCATATGCGCATGCATGTGAGAAGGTGGTGCAAAGAGGACCACAAATCCATGATAACTACACAGATTGAAATAATCATTTTGCTTTGATGGCCATAATCATATTTTATAAAAGCTTAATTGTTTAAGTAATTAAGATGGGGCTTTCTACAATTACTTGTTACGAATCTGGATATCTAGAAGTCCCAACATACAGTCACACATCCTTTGCACATCCATTGATCATTCACTAGGGTTGCAATTTGTGTAGTGTGGGTTATTGCATGAGGAGTAACTAATCCTGTCAAGATATCATGCATGTGTAACCTAATCAATTTGAATTAGGTTGGCGGATCATGTAGATTTTGTAGATTATAGATTAATGGATATGTATTCTTGAATTTTCAATATGATAAACAAGAACAAGCAAGTTATATTATGTGTAAAAAAACATAATTAACAGAAATAAGCCAAATAATTTCCTTTTGTAGTTGAGAAACTAACATATAATATTTAGTTGAAATAACATAATGCTGAATTAGATTATGTATGTCGCTTAAAGCATTCACACTAGGTTCTCATATTTGAGAAAACATTATTAAACCCATATAATTTTTTTAATATTTTGAATAGTGTTAGTGAGTGAAGGAGAAAGAAAAATCAATAATAAATATATAAAAAGTATTATTTAATTGATAAGAGATATGAAAATTAGTGTTTTTAGTTTAATGATAGAATATAAATAGAAAAGCTAATGTAAATGCTCTTAATATAGTTAATATGCTTATTAGATATTTAGTTAGGTAGCCAAAAATTCTACCAACAAAAACTCCTTTAACATAAGTGCTAATTGTACGTTGGTTGTCACCATACTAAGTTACACTTGATCATTAAAGTACTTACTGGTGGATGAGCACCATCAACATAAGTTAATACTGAGCATAATTATAAGTGATCATAGCATATTTGCGAGATGATGATCCGTTAATTAATAATAAGTTCTTGGTAACGTTGAAATTATTAATGAACCAAACAATTAGACTAAATCAAAAGCTATTTTCAAAGTGATACAGTCGAAAACAGAAGGATAACAATTAACATGTTGATTCAACGAGAATTCCAGGAACAATTCTTCTAATTTATCGTTGATTCACAAAAAATATCGATAACTAGTATTTCACACTAACACATACTGTGAAAGAGAGAAAAAAAAATTTTTTTTATAAACTTCAATAATAATTCCTTCAATCTCTTACAAGCATATTCAGAATCAAAACAAACGTTTAATGAACTACAAAACATAAACGGGCCAAAAATTGGGACAAATGTAAAATCCAACAAAATATAAAAATAAGACAAAAATTGAAATAACTCATAAAATAAATCGTTTTGGGCCGAAACGAAGACCCAAAACGGAAACTTCTAGCCCAAACTATGCCCATTTGAGTTAAGCTTCTTTTGATAAACGATCTTGTGCCTTCAAAAAAACTATAGTTTGCTCATGCACACTTGGGCCCACGTCACAAAGGTTTTCAATATGGTAATCGAGACACCTAATACTCGGCCCCCTTGGACCCTGCCTTGGACTAGCTAGCTCTTGAACCCCGAACTCTAGTCCTTGTAACCCCTGCACGATGCCCCATTGGAACATCATGGTCTAGGTATTTCGCCCTTTGAACCACTAGATTCAATTCTTTGATTGTGAAATCAAAATGGTCTTGAACAAACGTATCTACCACTTTGAATCAATATTTTTTAAATTCTCTTTTAATCTTACGTAAACTCAACTAATTAAAATTATTTTATAAAATTATAATTACCAACATGTGAACCAGGTGGTGTTCAAGCTGAATCCGAAAATAAACTTATAAGTGACTACAAGAATTCAAATGAAACTTGAATAAAATAAAAATGTACTACTACAATAGTATTTACACAATAAAACCACTAAAACAATATGTATGCAGCATTACTTTCCATCAAATACTTTATAACTTACCTATTCTTATAAATCCTCGAGATCCTCGGTCTAGTCCACCAAGAACCGGCCAACATTAAACTGAAGCCGAGACACCATCCTGAAATTGCAATCAAACATCCCACAAGCCCTATCGTTGTTAATACCATTGGAATAATTAAAATATATTGATAAAGAAGCCAACATTTCCCTAGCAACCATTGACTAGAAGAACATCAAATCAAATTATTAGAACTGAAAATTTTAATCCCTCAATGTAACAAAAGTAGATTACATTGCTTGTATTCCTAGCAAGCAGAATTCAAATTCAAAATCAGTTTTCTTTATGTCTACCATCTCAATTGCTACTATATTTATGATTGCATCCTCAATCTCCTTGCAAACCCTAATATGTATCAGATAAAATATAAGGCCTCTTAAAATTTGAAAGCCTAAAGCAATTGATTTACTCTAAAAAGAAAAAAAGCCAACACTACTCTTACAAAATACGATATGATTAGTGATGACAAAGGTCGAGTATGAGATGGATATTGGTAATCCAATATGCACTAGTTAGTTTCATACTTTCATAGTTTCATGTCTAACAGCTACTCATTAACACCTAATCTAAAACCCATCGCAAAAAGCGACTTCAATTGTAAATATTCACCAACATATCTAACAATATATATTTTTATTAATTGTATTTTAGATACCTATCTCATTATACATTTCATACGTTTTAGCTTTTGGATTTTCCGGACTCGTGAATCATTTTAATCCTTGTAATGATTTAGAATCTAACACTTCCAGGTTAGGGTAGACGAATTCTTTTGACTTTTGAGTAATTCTTCTAGAAAAGGGGAGTGCCACGTCAAAAGCTACAAATGCATGCAGAAACAATGGTGGGCTAGGGTTCGGTGTATTGGCACCAAGATGCTTCATCAATTGGAACAAGTAATGATTTTTTATGTTCTTTATAGGTAAACCTAATCCTAGGTGTAGGCTCTTTGTATAATGAGAAATCAACAAATGACACAAAACTACAAGAATATGAAAGCTTTTTTCCTTTAAGAAACGCATCATGTAGCTTATTTAACAACCTATGGGACACTAAGGACAAATATTGTTAATAGATTTTGTAATAAATAATTAAACAAGCAGTTACGACCTACACATTGGAAATGCAACATTTAACCATAAAAAAGAAATGTAGAAAGATTGAGAAAATAAGTACGTTAATTTTCCATGTGTTTTGATGGAAGCCTAGATGATATTCAAGACTTAAGATAAAATACGGAACCATAAAGTATACCTATGCTAAAGTTAACAAGAAGTAAATAGTTAAAACGATATAATGAATTTATATGTTATAATTTTGATTAATAAAAGATTTAAAACATAGAAAAGTGACCAATCGACCTCAGATATTGAGATATAGTATAATACCCAATAAGGTAAATTACAACTTTAGTCAAGATATAATTGTTTGGCTCATATAAGTTAGCCGGTGAAGGCTTTAGCAATTTTGTTCAAGTTCGTTGACTCGTATAAATTTTGTTGATATGTATAAATGCTCAAACCAAGTTTGAACCGAAGATAACTTGGTTATGTAAATGGATTTAATTGGCTTCACAAGCTAATTTGACGTACTTGAGTACCTAGGATATTTTTAGTAAGGAACAAAAAAAAAGTCATATTAAGAACCGTCAAAATACATCACATTAATATGAGTTAGGTTTTAATATAAAAAAATAAGTAAAATGGATGCTTGATTGTCATTGTTATTTTTATTTGTTTGTTAATCGTTTTGCCTTCTAATATATTAGAATTTTAAATTCTAGTTAGAGAAAATTACATAAATGGTTCTTATGGTTTGATCAAATTGCATGATTGATCCCTAGATTTTTAAACCTTTAAAGTTAGTCCTATTTTTTGAGTTAGAGTTAAAGCTTTGGTCCATGTTGTTAATTTCAGATAGTTTTTAACGAAAAAATGATGTCATGTGTGAAATCATGTTAGGGTAGCCTTGTCATTTCGATTAAAAATCCTAATAAAAACTTTTTTATACTACAGGGAGGCTTTAGTAGAACACTAATTTCGATCTGCCTCCAATCCCTTCTAGTTGCACGAACCAAACCAAAGGATTCAAACAGATGCTAAACTAGATAAATTACTTTGGTGGCTTGCACCGCCATCACGTCAAGGTTTTCTATGTGTTGATATTCCATGACTTCCTAGACTTGAATTCACCTTTGTAGCATTTAGTTCATCTGCATCACAACTGCCACATATGAGTTTCTAGCCGGTGACATTTCTTGCTACTTGTGTTTTTCCTCTTGCGATTCTAACACCATTACTTTTGTCACCACACCTCCAGCAAAACCATGGTCTTTGTCGCCTCCTTTGCCTTAGATTTTGTAGTACCCTAGTGATCGCATGGCAATAAATCAATGTTTAATTAACCTAAATATGCAATTTTATATCATGACTATTGTAGAACTATTTCACTTGATGGTTGGAGGTAAAGAAGGCTTATTTTGGAGAAAAATGAGCAAAGCATGAAATCACAAAGATGATGTAGATATTAAAAGTTACAAAAAAGCACAGTGAGGACCACCCCAGAGAATATTGGGTATGGGCATATCATACGTCGGTTGGCGTATGGGCGGCTTATTTGTGGACGTATTTGCAAAAATTACAGAATTTTGGGTGTCGAGAAGTAGGGGTTAGGCGTATGATACGCAGAACCTGGGCGTATGATACGCAGAACCTGGGCGTATGATACGCAAAACCTGGGCGTATCATACACCAATCACTAACAATCTTTTGGATTTTTTGGAACTTTAAGTTTATATAAACTATTTCAACCCAATTCGAAGCACAACTCTTCTCAGCCGAAAATTAGTGTTTTCAAGGGGATTTTTGGTGCATCTAAGCTTCTCAACTCGTTCTGATCTATCCTTAATCCTCATTTAATTCAAGTCAAGATTCAAGAATTCAAGAAGATGATGGGTAGCTAGTTCTTTTGTGATTGCTTCCAGGAGAATCATTTATGTTAAGTAAGACTTTTTAGGTGTATCTATTAAGGTTTGTCGAACAATGGTCATTGAATGTAATTTAATTTTTTGATTAAGTTAAGAGATTTGTTTATAAGTAAAGTTTCATTGCATCTTGAACTCAATAAAATTAAAAAGTAACTTAATATAAACAAATTAGTAATCTTATTAATGAATGAGTTTAAAAGTTTGATCCTTTGTTACTATGCTAATAAAAAAGTTAAAGTCTTTGGAATTAAGTTTTGGCAAACCCTAGTTTGAGCATATAAAATTTTGACCTTGCATAATTGAGGATCTAGAAGTGATCGTTTTTTTATTATTTAAGTAAATTTGTTTCAAAGTTTCTTGCTTTTATGCACGTGTGCTCAATAATTCATTCAAAGTTTTGATCTTTAATTCAAAGTTCGTGTCATTAAGTTAATCGAGTCGTATTGATTAAGTATTTTTCACAAATTTCCTATGGAGACGAACTTACTTACCCTTACGCATAAAGGTATCTAAAGCCGATATATTAACTTGTTTGTAATCGAGTCTTGACAACCGATTACCCAAATTAAAATAAATATTTTTTAAGAACTTATGGACTGTAAAATTAGGCCCTTACGGGTCGTAAATTTATAATTAAATATCTGGAACCGAACCACGCATATGTTTGACTCAATGAATGACATATGAAAGCATTACAGGCTGTAATGTTAAGGCAGTCAGTAAAAGGCAACATAGGATTGTTACGAGACGTAACAACCTTGCCTTACAATGATGCCTAAAGAGGCCTATAAATAATAAGACTAGGTTTTACTTGATTCAAAACCATTCAATATTAAGCTCTTTCTAAGTTATTTTCCAAGCCATAATAGTCTCGGTAATCCTAGTAATCATTGGTACGTTCTAGATTTGTTTTACTTTCTTAAATGTAGGTCTAGAACGGGGTTTATAGAGCCATAACTAAGTTACATAGTGGGTAACATGGTCCTAGTTTAGGCATAGCTTAATTAACTATACTTTAGCAATGACTAGTCATTCATTTCCCAATATCATTCATAGTTATACATCTAAGCATATCTCGATAATCGATAGAAACGAAGTTCCCAATTCTACATGAACTAGATCCAGACTAAACTCAGGTGAGTTATCATAAACTGATTTACATGTATAATAGGTCAACCGATAATAATGAGAATGCCACTATATGATACATATTGATGGGGTATGTGTGGATCTTCATATACTTAATGGGAAGTCCATATGACCAGGGTTTGAAACCCAATAGAAAATACATTCCCATAATATGATGATAAGGGGACATATTTCATTACCGGTGGTTGTTATAGGAGTGAAGGAAAGCACAAGGCCTTTGAACAAAATAAAACCCATATTCTGATGTATAATAAACGTACAATTTTTAAATTGTGATTCATGAGATTATTGAACAAAATAAAACCCATATTATGATGTATAATAAACTTACTACTTTTAAAATGTGATTCATGAGATTACTAGCATTAGTTGACGATGATTTAGTATACCTATGTAGGTAGCTAATAGATGTGCGAGTTGTGAGAATAGTCATCCTCATTGTACCTCGAAATGTATGATTTTGTAAACTTGCTTTGTAAAAACTAAGTTGTAAACAGTAGTATGAAATTTACCAGTTGTTTTCGATGTTATCAGTTGTGCATTTCATTTAGCCCTATGATGGGTTTTTACATGTTCTTCCAAATTTGGTATATTTCTTTCATAAATTAGCTAATTATTTTTATTTACTATGTGTGCATTTCTAGCTGTAGATTATTTTCATTGAAGTAATAGCTGGTGTTGGTTAAGTTGTGACTTTTTAATGTATGTTTGACCTAAGATTGTGTAATTGTGTACATAAATAGATATTTCTGATTCTCGAAGAAAGATGGGCAAGGGGAATAAGAAAGATCTCTTGTTCTTATTATTGTTATTTTTTTGTATTTTAGGATAGGAGATGCGAAAAAACTAGGCAAAAGAGGATAATTTACAAGTGTGTGTACTTTGGATTTTTGTTAATCTTGTGTGCTATAATCATTTGTGTATCGATAAGGTTATGTAAATTGGTTTTGTATTTATAACCATACATGAATTGTGTTTATGGAAACGTATAATGTTGACAATCACAAAATGAGAATTAAGGGATAGAAATAATTACATAAATGGATGAGCAGCAAACGATTTCTTGAAATTATATTTTTATAATCAAAGATATCTAGAGACAAAAAGAAAACTATGGAATCTATTTGTGGAATACGATGCCTTAATTTTAGCATGAAGAATGCAAAGAAGTGAAGTTTTACTCGTATAAACACGGGTTAATGGGTAATTATTACAGGTGGTGTAATTGTGAAAAGGAACGTGACTTCACCGCTCATCATTATGTTCAAACTTCAAATAATGTAGAAGATGATGTCAATGATTGATCGGGCGGTGAAAAGTCAATGTTTAAAGGCTTTATTTCCGTGTTTTACGTGTCAATTTATGATAAATAAAGTTAATTTTAGGACCAAATAGGCTTGTCAGGCTCATAGATCTATGACGTCGCCAGACTAGCAATAGTTAATGATTGTCAACATATAATGTATCTCATATAACACTCACAATAATACCAATAACCATAAAAAAAGCAAAGATGAATTGCATGAAAATTACAAATATCAAAAGAGTTACAAGTGTAAGTTAATAGTGTTAACATATTTCACCCCAAAAGGTGAGAAATAATATAAAAAGGAGCATGAAAACTCACGTGATCAATAAGTATATAACTGAAGATTAATAGGAATAATAAATGTCATTCCAACATAATCCCTCACAAGGTACATATATATA
>BJCM01083536.1:0-56994 GCA_018326385.1 Flaveria bidentis | reverse complement strand
AATTTATATATATATATATATATATATATATATAAATATAAATATTATATATATATATATATATATGGGAAAGATCAAATGAAAACTAAATTTTTTGTGAAAACTTTAGAAACCAATCTTAACCACTAGTGAAAATGGCAAAATTGTAATTTATAAAAACATATTAAAAATTATAAATCAAAAAATAAAATTAAAACAAAAAATAAAACCAAAAAAATACTTCTTTCGTTTCCCTCTTTCATAAATAAATAAATAAAAATTATAAATAAAAAATCCTGTCTTTTTACGAATTTCAATTTACATATGTATAATAATGGATTTACATATGTGTAAATTTGATATTACACATGTGCAAATAATAGCTTGATAATAATTTTTTTAAAAATATATCAATATGGTAGGCGTTGGAAAGATAAAAAATACTGAAATTAATGTTGATTTTTTAAAAATAATATCGTGAAAAAAAGTTATGAACGTTTTAAAAAAATACGAATTTGGCATGTGAGTTGCATGTAACTAAATATGTGGTTGATATTGGTTCCTAGAGTTTTCACAAAAAACATAGATTCTCAAGATAACTTTTTCCCTATATATACATATATACATACATACATACATACATATATACATATACATATATATGTATATATATGTATGTATATGTGTGTGTGTATATATATATAATGTGAACTTTTGTAATAAGAGATTTTTAGGTGTAAAGTAAATATGTTCGGTTAAAAATATATACATATATAATTCTTGTTTTACGAGAAAAATATTAAATTAATACTGAAAATTAGTTTATATATAGTTGACCACAACATATAATGTAAATACACCTTATTAGACTCTATTTTGTCCCCTATTTAAAAAACATTATTTCCAACTAAACAACTTTCTAACAAGCAAGCATTGATCTAAACATAAATTCCACACCAATTTATTGTTTAAGAAAAACACATGTCCAATTGCAAAAGTTTTTAAATACTCTTTAATAAAATTCAACAAAATAGATCATTCACTCGAGAGTCGGATATGTATAACATATAAAAACAAAAACAACATCCAATTCTTTTAACGTCACATTAAACGAGTGCGAAATGTATATATAAAAAAATAACTTAAAAATATAAAGAACTGATCACTTACATTTTAAACGTTAATTCACCTTAAGAAAATTAAAGTTTAAAGGCCTGTAAATTACAGTTTACTTAATGTAAACGACCATATACGGTATGTGAGTGACGTAGAATGTGATTCAAACTTTAAAAATTAAACTAGAAATAAAAATTATAAATCCCTTATAAGTTTTGCGATCATTTCATTAATTCATTTAAAAATTCCAAAATCATATTGAAAATAGTAAATAATAAAATTAAAAAGGAATAAGAGGCTTACCCAAATAAACTTCATCATCATCACCAAGAAGCAAGAAACAGAGGATCCAACAACCCAAAGTAAAACAAAACAGAGTTAATTAAAAATCAAGAAATCAAGAAATCAAGAGCACAAAATGCAAGATTCTTGAATCTTTTAGTTAATGAAATTGAAGATCATAACAAAAAAAAACAAACTTTGTTTTCCTTTCTTCTTCTTGTTTACGATATCCGAATTCTTGATCCATAGATGAGCTTCATATCTTCCAGACAATCTATGCCTGTTTAGTTCACCGTGAATGAAGATCAAACATCATAAAAAGCTATTGATTTCATGAACATTTGAACTTTTTATGCTGAATTGAATTTATTTTTTTAAGAAATTTTAACCTGGTAACACCTCTGAAAACAGAGGTTTTGGGCAGAGGAGTTTTTGTAGATGAATCAGATCGTTTCTTTCGGTTTCGGGTTTTGGGTTTCATGAGAGGTGGATCGTTGATGCATGAAGAAGATGAAGATGAAGATGATGATGATGATGATGATGATGCCATTTTTCTCTTCATTTTTGAAGGTTGTTTGTTTGCAAGTTATGTTTTAGAGAGAGAGTGAGTAAAGGTTGTGAAAAAAGTTGTGAAAAAGATGGATGAAAAACAAAGTATTTTATAGGGGAGGGGTGGGGTTTAATTCGGGTGAAGCGTTCTAAAAAACATTCTGATAATAAGAAAATTTTTTAAAGATTTAATAATATGAAAATGGTTAATATGAGTAGTTAGGAGAATAGGAGGTGTTATAAAAAGTTTAAGTTGGATTTTAACCAAATTGAGTTTAAAAAGTTATTTGCTTTTAGACCCTTGACTTTATGAGTTATTTGCTTATTAGGCCCTTAATTTTGTATGACTAGAACCTTTTACTCCTTTTAAGTTTTGATTTGCATAATGATATGTTAGTTTCTTTTACATTCTTGTTGCATGTCAAATTACATATATGTTAGAGTGTGCTTGTAGCTATGACCTTTAGATCATTGAATTTAGACATGAATGCATTAAGAGACGAACATGGTTAGTGTGGAGTGTATATAAAGTGTGTGTGTGTATATATTTGTGTTTATATGCCCATTTGTATAACTAATGTTGTTGATGTGTCATTTATGTATATAATAAAACACATAGAACCCCATTGTCTTTGTGAAGATGACTAATTTGGAAATAGAATTTTTTGAACAGAAGTTCCCAACCACAAATACACATTAACATTAAACAACATGGACCGAGTGGTAGTGTTGTGTGCTAAAATCAATATACAAACTTTGTTAACACTGTGAAATTTGGGATTTGTGAGCTATTTTTCGTAGTAATACTTTTTATATAGTTCAAGAACACAATATTCACTGGTTTATATGTTGGTTTTGAATTCATATGCTTTCCTTTCACTTTGGTTGGTCAACATTTCTAAACTACAATTAACATACTTGACACTTTGTTGTTAATGATTGCGATTTCGAAATGCAATATGAGGAAATTGGAGGATTGGTTTACTGATTCCACATACATCACATTAGTTGTTGATGAAATTAACTTATATACTTAAGAGATGTGGAGGCACACTTAGTCAAGATTGTTCTCATTTCTCGCATAAAAAACCCTCGTTAGTTTAAACCACTGGACGATAGAGGTTAACAGGCAACCCCTAATAGCGGGATCCTAAGGGTAACACTCCTTAGTGGAGTCCAAGGGGAAACACCTTGGCGATCAAGCTGGTACATCAGTAATAAGTTGTTATTGATCATAGCAACTTTCATCTTGGGTAGTAACTGATACAATGATTAAAAATACATAGAAATGATCATCAATAGTAAAAATGATCTTCGCTAGTTTTAAAAGACCAGTAGCAACTAAGCGTTGATTTATAGGTCTGTAGTAATAAAAGTTACTATTAATGTTTTATAGTTCCATAGTAACTTAGTTGCGATTGATGTAAGTGTCAATTGTTGACTGATATAAAAAGTACCATTTATTAGCTGTCTTGACTTTATAAAAAAAGTTACAATGATTTGTTGCACTATTCAACCCCTATATAAAAGATTTTTTTGGTATGGTTTTACACTCAGTTTATGTACTAATTCCAAAAAGAAGAATATATCATCCAAGATAGAAAACTTTCCATCCTATCCAACTAAAGATTATATTAATCTTGAAGAGATGCACTTGATTCAGGAAAACTATCTAGATATTATGAAATCAAGAAAAGATAACAAATGGTTTCACTAGAACAAAGGTGAAAAGGTATGAGGTGATCGAGTACATATTTTTATGTCATATGGTAAAAAATTTAGATTGTGGTCTTATGAACAAACCTTTCTAAAATGACAGTTGCTTCACAATCTATGAGCATCTTTTTAGTTATGTACATGTTCACAAATTTCAACCTCACTTTACTTGTCTGTCACCAAACCATCAATATAAGTTTTTATAACGTTTCACATCAATATATATTTGTTTTGCGAATTAGTAAATTACTAGTGGAAGTATCTAAGAGCACTCATAATCATGGTAAATCAAATCACCAATTTCATAATTTAAGTCATTTTCCAATCACAAATAATCATTTTCTTTAAATTACATCATTAACCAAATTAACACTAAGATTTCCATCCAAAATCTTTCAGTTGTGAATATAATTGATTTTAAGCCATAAGTACTTTTATAACATTATTATTTCTGGAATTCCACACTAGGTCAAATATGATCAATTTCCACCATCATCACTTACATGAGAAAACAATAACTTTTTAGGTAATCAAATTTAAATCATTGTAACATGTTATGATCTTACTTACAACATTTTTAAGCTACTAGATGCCATTATTTACCTCCAAAACTGAATTTCATGGTTTGAGCTCGAACCTCAAATTAATCTTTCAGGAAAGGAAACCAAGGGATGACAATGGCGGTTAATACACACTTTAATCACTTAAGTGAGCATGATTATAGTGTACATTGTAGCATGCAATGAGAATTTAATAATGTATATATCATTTCCTTCTTTCATGGTAGCATCTCCAAGCTACACAAGGTTTTTTGTGTTATTTTTATGTTCCCTAGTGATCCAAACACCCCACTACATGTTTCAACATATGGTTTAGCTAAATGAAACTTTAGCCCCACATTTATACATGTTAATTTAGCCATTATGTAATATAGTTATCTTTGAGCTTTGGCTCCACATTTTGACCTTCCTTGATTGCTTGACTCTTCGATCAACCTAGTAAAATTCACCCCTAAGACATGATAAATGAAAAACTACTTCTTTTACATCAAATAATAACACAAATGCCAATTACACTTCAAGTTTGGGACGTAACAAATGGTGAAATCTGTCTTTGATTAGCACATGTGTACAACAAGGGATTATATGGCGGTTATGAAACCACAAGGTGCTCTTGTGAAAAGTAGTGAAAGCTAAATGACCAAAATATAAATATATTTTTTACTAGTCGGTGGACTTTATTCCCAGAGAAGCGATATCAAAAAAATTAATTAAAGGTGTCCAATAAGGCATAAACGACACGTGTTGAGAGAGAATAACCTAATGACACAGTTTTCAAGGTTTGTTGTATTTACGAGTGTAGCTCCAATATATCACGATATTCTAGTCAACTTTTACGGATTCATAATGTTCATGCCGAAAATATTAACTGGCGTATAAACAAAATTCAACTGCACACTTAAATCGATTCAAAAAAGTATAAAAAAGTGATCAATGTATTTACATTCATTCGTATTACATATGATTACATATAAATCAATCACTTATTCGATTTATACCGTATCAATCAAATCTATTTCATCCATTAATAGTAAGATATTAAATCAGACTAATAATTCTTAATAGTTTAGTATATAACGTATTTCTTCTAATGCGTCTTAAATACATATTTTGTATGTAAATTTACTTGTAATTATATAAAAGCGTTAAATACGATACTTAAATGATTCATATGTGATTTTATAATTTAGTGCCCTAAAATAATAAAAAATGATTGAATAATGCAAAAGAAATAAAAGAAGAGGTAAAACTTATGAAGATTTATAAAAGCACATGACCAGTATGTAGCACCAAAGCGATACACATTCACTTTGAAGTCTCTTACCTGGGCTTGTGAATACTAGGGACTATAGAAACCGAAGATTTAAAGTATACAATTCAAAGTGCAAAACTACTCAATTCTCTAGAAAATTTAGAGAACAAGAAGTTAAAATACAGCTAGGAACTATTCATATCATGTAGTCATGTGATTACTACTAACGCACTTTGTGTAGATTTTAATATGCGAGACCATGTAATCTAACTTGCATGTGTGTGTATGTGATGCGTCTGATGTTTTTATAAGATGGAAAACTAGGTCAAATGTAAAGGATATAAGTCTTTGCATAAGACGACTTACATAAAAGAATTTAAAAAAACAGAAGTTCTCT
Organism: Flaveria bidentis; assembly: GCA_018326385.1. Taxonomy (NCBI): domain Eukaryota; kingdom Viridiplantae; phylum Streptophyta; class Magnoliopsida; order Asterales; family Asteraceae; genus Flaveria; species Flaveria bidentis. Next base: position 51,143 of record BJCM01083536.1, on the reverse strand, counting down.
TTCAAACTAAATTTTTATCTCTCAAGTATCTAAATGATGGTTAAAGTTTGAATATTTGTGATTTTCATGTTATGTTTCAGTTTATTTGTTATTTTGTATATTTTTGTATTCAATATGCAAAATTTATTTGATTATTCTATTTCTACGCCGTTATTATGCATTCGTTTTCTTCTACTCACATTGAGGATATGAACCTTCAGGAGCTGAGTGATGACTTTAGTTTAATTAAAGTTACCATTTCTAGGTAGTTATTTTGATTATGGTTTGAGGCTTAATAATTTATTCATGGGTTAGTGAATGATATTAATAACTTGAGACATATACTCGTTAGTTGATGAATAGATGTAGGATCTATAGATTTGAGATTAGTTTGAGATGTATCATTAGTAATTTGATCATGTAGAGATAGAGGCAAACAACGCTCCGTATTAGGGTTATAGATAGTGAATTCGTCACATATTATAAATGGCATATGAGAAATTTTAATATTTATTGATCATTTAGTATAAAAGTAGTTTAATTTCTTCACAAGTATAGAAAAAAGTATTTGCTATGGTCAAATCCGTAGCGATTTCATAGCAAAACGAGTGTTTGCTATGAATTTGCTACGAATTTGCTACAAATTTGGTTTGTAGATGATATTTTCGTCGCTAATTTGTCTAGCTACGGAATTTTGCTACAGACTGATATTTGCTACGGGTTTAGCTTCACAATTGGCGTCGTTAATTTAGCTATGCATTTGGCTACGAATATTTGCTATGGAGTTTGCTACAGAGTTTCAGTTGGTTTTGGCTACAAAATTTTTGCTATGGAAAGGTTTGCCATGGTTTTGTTATGGATTTTAGCCACGGGTTTTGCTATCGACGATTTTTCTAGGAATTTGCTATGAAATTTAGCTATAGATTTTCTATATTTTAGCTATGGAAATTGGCTACGAATTTTGCTATGAGTTTTGTTATGCCTTTGTTACCAATTTTACTATGGATTTGGGTTTGGAGGGCTTCCATGGAGGTTTGAAGTGATTGGAAACCGGTGATGAGGGTTTGAATCTAGGACTCATGTCTCACTAAGGCTTTGTGCACTTGTTTGTGGAACTTGTGTTTGAACAGGGTTTGAGAGACCATGGATTCCGAAGGTTTTGGTACTAAATGATATATACCACTTGGATAGAGACAATTTATAATGATGATTAAAGATGACTGGAGGAAATGAAAAAGAAGATTAAACTATTTTATAATTATAATAACTTTTCTTACTCTAATAAAAAGGTATTTTGAGATAACACATGATAATATCACAATCATCCTTACTAAAATTTTCCCGTTTATCTTTTTTATTAAATAATTACTTTAATTACTAATTATATTATTTAACATCTTTTAAGATTTAATAAGTTATGAAAGATATCTATTTATTAATGTTATTTCTAAATAAATAAAATTTTCATAAAAAAATAAGTTTTTCTAAAGCATAAAACTTTTTTTTTAAATACGAATATTTTAAAATTGGTATCTTTAAAAAGTCAATTTTTTAAAACCAAAAATAAATAAATTTGGTAGTTATAATAAAGAAATTTTAAAAAATGGTATTTTAATACAGTTTGTTTAGAACAAAATGTTTAAAAAAATTGAAAATGATTTTTATACGGTTTGTTTTTAGAACAAAATATTTATTTTTGGGAAGAAATTTAAAAACAAAATTTTAAAAAATTGATACATTGATTTATTTAATAAATTTTATATTTAATAAATTTTAAATCAACGGGATTTTTCACATACGTAAATGGACACTTTATTACATATGTAATTTTAGTCATATCATATCATAAAATATCATTTTATATTTAATAAATTTTATTATAGTAATACTTTATTTATTCAACCGTGTAACACACGAATTTAATAAAGTTAGTGATTACATAAATGGACACTTGTTATCGTGACATTTATTTTCTTATTAATTTTCCCGTCAAAATCACTTATCCATTTTTATAAAGTCAAAATAGCTCATTTTCAGATTTCTTTCTTTTATCTTAAAAATTCAAAATTCTAAAATCAATATTATTAAAAAACATATTTTGTCATTAAATAAAAACTAAATATTTGATTAAAAAGTACTCTTTTAAAAAAAATTAAAACTATGGAACTTTTAACAACAATCTATTTTTAAAATATATAATTTTATAAAACCGATATTTATAAAAATAATAAAAAGTTTGTGTTTAACCAACTTTTATAAAAAATAAAAAAATAAAAAAACTAATTAAAACTAGAGTTTTTAAATGAGATATTTTAAAAAATGATTTTTTTTAGAGGAATATTTTTAAGATAGGAAAAAGAATATATATAACAGAAAATTACAAACCATAGTTTTAAATCAACAGGATTTTTACACATGATATTTTTTTTCAAAAACAGTTTTTTTAAGAATAAATGTTTTAATTTTTTAAAAATGAAATTAATAAAAAAGGATTTTTAAACGTAAGTTTTAAACATAACAAAAATATTATGTTAAATAAAATACTTATTATACTTAATTCAATCATATTTTATATCAAATTAACGTTTTATAGCTTCTAATGAAATGAAGCGAGAAAGGCCAATAAACTTAATTCAAGGATTTTTTTATCCAGCCCATGTATTACATAATATTATACTAGTTTTTAATATTTTCTTCCCCTATATACCTGAAATGTTTTTAATAACCATACAAAACGATACCATTAAAACCACCCAACCTCTAGCCATAATCAATCAACTACTCATCACCATTACCTACTAATTAAGAAAGGCCAATAAACTTAACTCATGATCATTAACCCATGGCAATTTTATCCTACACATAATGTTGGTTGAAAAATGTTATACGGTCGCGTGAGGTTGGCACATAATAGACCCCCATGACCATGTCAAAGGTTAATTACACTTATAGTCAAGTGTTATATTATACTAGGGGTGTTTAAAAATATTCGTATACGAAATTGAAGCCGAAATATCCAAATTCAAAATATTCGAGATTTCATATATTCGAAGATTTGAATATCCGAAATTTAGGATTCTGATTTTCATAGTGTTTTTGAGGATATTTGAATATTCAGATATTTAAATTATCCAAAAACAATTTAAAAAACATTAAAAAGTAAATATTAATTAGGAATTTCGGATAATTTTATAAAAATTTTGGATATCATAAAACTTATTTAATAAAAAATATTATTTTTTATAAAAAATTATTAGAAAAAACATACTTTTCTTATAATTCAGATATCCGAATCCGAATCCAAAGTTTCGGATTCGGATATTGAAATTAACTATCCGAAATTTTTGAATATTCGATTTTGAACACCCCTACATGACACATTGGTCATGTATCCACCATACACAAATTGAACATTACATATAACCTTTATCTCTTGTATCATTGTTGAGTTGGCAAAATGCAATGCATACACGAACAAGACCCGCACCGTGACCGTTTCATTCGCGCAGTTTTCTATTAGTAATCAATATATTCACCGATATCTAACCAATTAATGTGAGTTAAGAATATAATAGATCTTTAAAGGGTTATTTGGCAGCATTTGAATCAGTCTTTTAATGGTTCAGTACTTAATGGTTCAAACTGTTTGTTTGGTGAGTAAATGTTTGAATAATTCGGACATTTGCTTTTGAATAGTTAAGCATTATACTAATGTTGAATTGTTAAGATGTCTAATGTTAAATGCTTAAGACCTGTTATCTAAATTGGTTAGATATTTGCCTTTGAATAGTGAAATAATATACTAGCTCTTAATGGTTAAGACATTTTAATAATTCAACACTTAATGGTTCAGACCTTTTATTGGTTCAACATTTAATTATTTAAAATTTGTCAAATAATCCCTAAATGATATTATGTAACAGTAGTAAAAAACTAGGCTAAAGAAGGAAAAACCTTAGGAAGTGTTGAAAGAAATCTCCGTCACAAGATCATTGTGTTTTGTGGTTGAGATTAACTCGGTGATATTTTGGTATTAGAAATTAGACATCACTCGACGTAAGGGTGTTTAAATTCGGATATCTGAAAATTTCGGATAGTGGATTTCACTATTCGAATCCAATTCTGAAATTTAATTTGGATATCCGAATTAAAAAATTGTATTAATTTATAAATTTAAAAAAAATATAATATTTTTTATCAATTTTTTTCATATATCTAAAGTTCATGTTACCAAAATATCTGAAAATATCTAAAATATTTAATTAATACTTAATATTACCATATTTTTATAATAACTATTTTGGATAATTTGGATATCTGAAATATCTGAAAATTCTCAAAATCACTATCCGAATCCAAATCCGAAATTTCGGATATCCAAACTTCGGATTTTCGAATATTTCGGTTCGTTTTCGGATTTGGATATATTTGAACATTGATGGATAGAATAGGAAAATTAAACAAAATGTTTGCATAAGCAAATCACATGCATATTCCTTCATCTTTTTAAAACGTCTATAACTTTTTTACATGTTATTATTATAATTTTATAAAATACACCCTAATAATGAGCTTTTTTATCTTTAATATGAGTATGCTTTCGCTACATGAAATAAAAAAAACGCTAGTGTACATCATAAATTTGTTTAATTCTAAAACATTATATATTAGACGTGTTTTAAAACTAGGCATATCATACTGGTTTAATACTAAACAACTCTATGGTCTTTTAAAATTGAGCAACTTTATGATATTTTAGAATTAAACAACTTTATGATGGTTTAGATTTGGGTACTTTTATAATGTTTAAAACTAGATAATTTTATGGTGTTTTTGAACTTTTTTGTGCTTATGATAACCGTATGGTGTTTTAAACTAGACGACCATATGTTGTCTTTGTGATGATGTTATTTTTTCTCGTCAAAAATCAACATTATGATTAGTTTTTGAATTTGTATCACATTTTTTACATGAAATGTAACATCACTTATAAAAATCAGTAAAAACTTTTAAACTTTTTTCGAATGGTATTTTTCTTTTTTAATGATTTTTCTCTTTATCATTATGTGTCATAACGAAATTAAAATTCCCATCCATGTACAAAAATCAACAAGAAGTTTAACTTTTCGAATATGACGTTTTGTCATGTACATGTTCTTGAATTTTTATGCTTATACTCGATTATTGAATCATTAATTCTCACCGTACTTTTCTAGAGTGGGAGATTTTGTTATGATCTTTTAATTATCTTTCCCTTATTGCAACTCAGTTTGAAAATGCCATAATTTCATCTAGTTTAAAAACAACATAAAATATTCAATTTTAAAACATCATAAAATTAGAAAGTTTTTAAACGCTATAAAAAATACCCAGTTCTGAAACACTAAAACGCTCCATCCAATTTTATTAGGTTATTCTTTTTTAAAAAATACAAAGATATCATACTTGTTGGGAAGGTAAAAGAAACTTAATTTTATGATGAATTTTTCTAAAATTTTTCTAACGTATAAGAAGGTTACAAACGTTTAATAAATTAGGGTAAATTGCATGTGCAATAGTCTTCTGTAAACATTTGTACTTTCCCTTCTTTTTCTTCATTGGACCCTTGATGTGTTCTTATATCTTCTTGTAAGTTTTAAGATTTTAAGCCTTTTTTTTAAAAAAAAATCCTATATTTTTAAGATTTTGAGCCTTTTTTAAATATCCAGTAAGGGTATCATTTTTTTGAAAAACAATATTAACTTTTTTGGAAAATCACTAATTGAGGTTTGTTGATTCTTATTCTACACTCAAAATGAGATGAAGTTAAACTTTATTATTATCACATGCTTTCTTAAAAAAATAAAAAAGAATACCCATTCATAAAACTAGGGGTGTACCAGCCGAGCGGAGTTCGAGTTTGATGGGCTCGATCTCGGCTCGTTTTGAATTTAAAAAGCTTGAGCTCGAGCTTGGCTCGTTAGAGGTTTTCGCTCGAGCTTGGCTCGTTAGAGGTTTTCGCCCGAGCTCTGCTCGGGGCTCCGCTCGATTATTATTAAATTATTAAAATGTTATTTTGTATAGAGTATTTTAAAATAAGATTTTAAGATTTTAAGATTTTAAGCCTTTTTTTAAAAAAAATCCTATATTTTTAAGATTTTGATCCTTTTTTAAATATTGTATCATTTTTTTGAAAAACAATATTAACTTTTTTGGAAAATCACTAATTGAGGTTTGTTGATTCTTATTCATACTATGAGGTACACTCAAAATGAGATGAAGTTAAACTTTATTATTATCACATGCTTTGTTAAAAAAATAAAAAAGAATACCCATTCATAAAACTAGGGGTGTAACCAGCCGAGCGGAGTTCGAGTTTGATGGGGCTCGATCTCGGCTCGTTTTGAATTTAAAAAGCTTGAGCTCGAGCTTGGCTCGTTAGAGGTTTTCGCTCGAGCTTGGCTCGTTAGAGGTTTTCGCTCGAGCTCTGCTCGGGGCTCCGCTCGATTATTATTAAATTATTAAAATGTTATTTTGTATAGAGTAAATTTTGGTTTTGGTGCCTATTGTTTAACTATTTCAGTTTAAAAATGAATCTTTATCATATCATGCCCTATTATTTTATTTCTGTAATGGTTTTGGTCTCTGACACTAACTATGTTAGTTATTACAGTAAAATATAATAATACTTTAATCATTTTACATACACAGACTATTTTGTAACTATATAAATAACCTGAGGGTCGTTTTTTTATCACCCTAATACCACCCACAACACCACCATCGTCATCTTCATCTCTCACTATCATCATTCTTCTCATTCCTCATCTCTTACCTTTGGCCATCCACCACCAACACCACCATCGTCATCTTTATCTCTCACCATCATCAATCTTCATATTTGAACATAACTACATCATCATCCGTTATTAGGTTATGGAGGGTTATAGTAAAAATTCGATTAGGGATTCCACCCAAATTAAGGCTTCGAATTTGTTCGATTAGGTGTGGGGGTTTCAAAAGGATGGTGGTGGTGTAACATCGAACATGAATGAGGCAATGAAGGTGGCGGTCTAGGTTTCCATCTGATAGCGATTGTTTTTGTGGTGGTAATCATGGCGACTGATGGTGATGGTTGGGCTAAGTTAGGATTTGATTTTATTGGGAAGTGGGTGAGGAGGCGATGGTATCGGTGTGGTGTGGCGATGGATCTAGGATTAAGAAAGTATGAGAGTTATGTTGGGGGCGGTGGTTTTGTGGTGGCGGCAATGGTGGTTGTGTGATGGGGGTGCTGTTAGTATAGTGATGGTGCCTTGAGGTGGAAGTTATGGCTGGAAATGATTGTGGTGGTGGCACTAGTTTTGTGGCAGTAGGGATGATGATGGTAGTGATGCAAAGATGGGGTGCCGGTGGTGGCTTGATAGGAATGTTATGGTTGTGGAGGGGGATCATGTGAATTTTTTAATACTTTTATTATTTTGAGCAAATGACACAAATACAGCCTCAATTTTAAAAAGTCTTACTAATCTACATAAATAGTCCCTTAAATGTAATATAACTGAAATGTCCCTACACTTAACAGAAAAATATAACAAAGTTACTATCAGGGACCAAAATTGTTACAAAATGCAAATATCAGGACTTGATATGTTAAAAGATTTCTTTTTGAACTAAAATAGGGGACTAAAAGCGAAATTTACTCTTTTCTATAAATATTTTATATTTATTTAAATAATATTTTGTATATATTTACACATAATATATATTCTTTAATTATTTTATCATATAAGATAATATCGTTTATATAAATATACATATCTAATATGTAAATAACATGTATATAAACAAAAAAATCTCGTTTAGACTCGCTAGCCGACAGAAAGCTTGATATCCAAAGTTCAATCTTAAACTTATTAAATAAACGAACCATAATACAATCTCGAGCTCTCTTATTCAAGTTTTTTTCGAACTAAGGTAGCGTTTGGTATGCAGGAATGAGGGACGGAATGAAATGAATTATTGAGGGTGAATGAATAAAGACATGTTTGGTTGGTGGAGATAATGGAATGAATCATTACGTAGTTGATTTCATTCCCTCATTTTCATTCCATCCACTCCCTTTTTTTTTCATTCCATACCTTCTTCCATCATTAGTCACCAACACCACCCCCACATCAACCACCACCGACCACCAAGATCACTCGTCACCAGCAACCACCACCGACCACCACTACCCCGGGAACACTATCGTCGGACACCGCCGTCGCCATCAGAAACCACTGAATGCCACCACCACCGGACACGGCCGACGCCGGAAACCACCGCAGGAAACCACCTCCGAAGGCCACCGCCGCCACCGGGAACCACCACCACAAGAAACCACCTCCGAATGCCACCACCGTCATCGCAAGAAACCACCTCCGAAGGCCACCACTGACATCACAAGAAACACCTAAGGCCACTGCTGCCTTCGAAAACCACCTCCGGCCACCACCATCGTCGAAAACCACCGCCAGCCACCACCGTCGCTAGAAACCGCCGCCGCCGGCCACCACTGCTGCCGGAAACTGCCGCCAACGAAAACCACTGCCAGCCACCACCATCACTGGAAACCACCGCCGGCCACCACCGACACTGAAAACCACCGCCACCGGAAACAATCGTCGGCCACCATCGCCACCGGAAACCACTGCCGCCGGAAACCACTGCCGGCCACCACCGCCGCCGGAAACCACAGCCAGAAACAGCCTTCGGAAACCACCGCCGGCCACCGCTGCCGCCTGAAACTACCTCCGCCCACCACCTCCGCTCGCCATCACCATCATTACTGCTTTTACACTTTATTATTTTGATTTTTATACCTAACAAATAAAACAAAAATATGATTCATTTATTACTAAATGAAAACCAAACGGAATAATGAAATGTAATGATTTATTTTATTTTCTTATTCATTCCATTTATTTATTTATTCCATTAATTCGTCCATTTCATTACCACATAACAAACACACCCTAAATTCTTAAAAAATTTCCCGGAAATAATTGTTGGTGTAGATAAGTCAGCGTAATCTAAAGGGTTGCAGAGATACGAAAACATGCGATTGCCGGCGTTAGAAACTTCACCTCTCTCTTTCATTCGTCTTCCGACCATCATCACTCCGGCCACCGGTGGCGTCATCACCGCCGTCTTGAGGTCATGTAACAGCAAGTGCGCTCAACCTCTTACTTTTAGTTATCGCCACAAAAGCAAGCTCTTGAGTTCTAGGGTTTATGCTGCAAATGTCTCCTCCGCCGGTGGTTCTGATGACCCCAACAACTCAACTAAACAACTCGCTGTTCTTCTTGAGGTCGAAGGGTAATTCATCTCTCCAACTCGACTATAATTACTCGTGTTTGGTTCACTGCATTCGTAAGATAGGGTTAGGGATTGGAATTGGAATTGGAATTGGAATTGGGAGGTGTGTTTGATTGAGAATTAAAAGAAATTGGATTGGGATTTGGGATGAGTTTTAGTTACATTGGAATTCAAAACCAAATAGTGCAAATGTCTCTATGGAAAATGTCGGTTACATTTACTGTAGTGAGGCTAAAGCTAATTAAGGTGGTTATATATTTCACACGGAGTTTCAATGAGTATTGATTTTAAGGTTCCCTCATTGTGAGTTTGTGACTAGCAATGAAGGCCAAATTTAACCAACAATGAGGAAAAAAAGAATCTTGTAGTTGATTAGCTTGTGGCTTTCTAATGATCTTTGACCATTTATCAGGGTTCTCATGGATGTATACCGGGATTGCCATCGAGAGGCCTTCAATTTAGGTGAGCTGTAACAGTGAGTTGATAGTTTTGTTTTGTTTTTTTATTTTTTTATTTTTTGGTTTGGTTTGGTTTTTAAATGATGCTTTGTATGATCCCACAAGAGTGGTTATAGCAATTTCATAATTTTAATAGATTGATGATTTGTGTTTCTCATTTATCCAGCATTTATAAAAATGGGACTGGATTGTGCAAATTGGACAGAACCAATCTATTTAGATCTCGTAAGGTGTGATTTTCATTAAGCTCATCTATTTGATTATTTAGTTGAACTGAAAAACCAGATTGCATTACCATCCTAGAAAATGCTAGCCAATTAGCCATTATTTGGGGAAAATGTACGTTCTAATATGACTGTAATGAATTTGTTTGGTTCTTCGTGTTTTATCTATATATTTGTTTACTTCATTTCACCATACCACTTCTATGTTGACGTTCTTAAGGTCTGTTTAACTTGGATAGTCTTATTGGCATTGTTATTTGGTACGAGACTAGCCCTTCAACCTTGAATTCAGGAACTGGGTTGTTTGTCCTGAGTAACTGAAGTCTGTGACATGTATTGTAAATCTTACTCCAAATGAAAGTAGGTTACATATGTTCAGAACAGGGGTTATGCCTGAAGTATTCTTCTTTAGTCTTTTTCTCTTTTTATTTCCTATTCTTTATTTCTTTTCGCCGTGAACTTGTGGGAGAATCTTTAATATCTTGTACTCGGTCACTTGGTTTGTTTCCTTAAATATTTAACTAATTTCAAATATTATATGTGACCCAACTCGTAACTCGTAAATAACCGTCAAACATACATGTGTGTTTGTTTTTGGAGATTCTCACGTACATTATACTCTTGTAGGAAATGCTTTGGTGGTGAGGAGGAAATGCTAACTATGTACTTTAATAAGGTGATTTATTTGTAACTATGGCTAACAATATATGTGGCTCCATGGCATGCCATTTGCTTTTGCTAATCCATTTCTCAGATAGGTTGGCCTACGTCACTCCCCACTAATGAAAAAGGTAGTTTCATGAAAAGAGTTCTGCGAGATAAGGTATGATTAACATCTTTTTTTGTTTTTTTAATTTTTTTGTGATTTAAAGAATTCATATAATCTGTACGGCCTTTGATCATGTTGCATGTGTAGCTTTGTTTAAGGATTATGTGGTATGTAATAACAGGCCTATAAGTGCATGTATATGAGAGGATCACTTGACCTTTTTCTACTTCACTACGATTGCTTCACTAATATCTAAGCAGATAGCTTATCTTCCAATAGCTAATATATTATTATTATGATTATCATCTGAATTTGTTATTATTATGATTATTGCATTTCTTTTTTGTTGTTGATGTGCCAAGACAATGGGACTTGTTGGCAGCAAAATGCATTGGAAGATCTTGTCAAGTCAAAATCTTTGCCTTTAAGACATGGTGCAGAAGAGTGAGTTGTCTTGCACTTCTTTATAGATGATATTATACTTCAATGTGTTTATGTTATCATTTGTTTTTATTGGGAATTTAAGGAACATGCAATGATTATATCTCAATTAGAAATGATAACTATCAACTATGATTCTTTATATATGCCATTGAGATATTATTGTAATTCTTTATGTCATAATTTACTTGATTTTCTGGTTCATATTGAAAATAGGTTTCCACTAGTTTGTAATAATGAAGGTCGTATATTGCTTTTTAAAATATAACCATAGAGATCTGGTGTTAAAAGACACAATATAAGAACTTTTCAATCATGATAGTTAATTTGAGTCTTCGATGGTGATTTTCTTAGCATGTTTGCACTTGCCCTACTAAAATTTCATTCTTGGGTTTGTGAAGGCTTTGGGCTTGGTCCAATATTTAGTTTTCTTGTTCACTAAGTTGTTAACCCCAATTAGTCTTTATATTTGTAATTTTTTGTATTGAGCAAATAAAGAAAACCCTAGTTGTAGCCCGTGGACGTAGGTCACACCGACCGAACCACGTTAAATCCTTGTGTCGTTTATTTTATGTTTTCTGTGTGATAATTGTTTGTGCGTGTCGTGTCTTGGTTCCGCTCCGTTGCTTGATTGCTAACACTCATGCCTATATGAACGTTCTAGTTACTTGATGAATTTTAAACATGTGATGATTTTGCACAAGATAACAATTGACTTGTATAAAATCAAATGGCACTTGGGCATTTTTAATTTTCATATGGCTCTACAACATATTACTATTGTAAAGCAACAAGTTATGACTACAAAGATTTGTTTGCCTTGATTGAATGGTGTATGTTTTAGTTTAGATGTTTGTTGGAGTTATTTAGGGTTGATATGATGGGGGGTTGAATAGATGAACCTGAAAGTGAGCATATATTTGTTTGTGACAAACTTCAAATCGTGTAACTTGAATATGACCCATGTAAAACGGGTTGGCTATCCGACCTTGTAAAATATACTTATTGAATAGGTTGGTTTGTTTAATTAAGCGGGGTAATTAAACTAGTTAAACGAGTCAAAGTGAACACGACTAATGGGCATGTTAGATATGACAAACAAACCAAAACCTAATTGTTTTTGTGTGGAGATTGTGTCATGTTTTAGGTCATGTGAGGAATTGCATCCCTCAAGGAGTATCACACATTTTTTAACCCAGAAAATATACCGCAATGGTATTTCTTTTTAAAATATTAATGGTTTTTCTTCCATCTGCAGATTTATTGATGATGCACACGAAGAAGGTATTCCTGTTGTCTTACTAGCTGCCTACAGTAGAAGTGGTGAAAATGTAGCAAGGTCAGTAATTTAGAAATAGATAATTAAACGTTGTAATTGTAATTGTAATTGTATTGAGTAATCGTGTGTTTAGGGTTACAATAGAGGGTCCTTTATATAGAGGACAATATTACATAATTAACCCTAAACTATTCACTAATAATAACCTAGTCTAATATTCCCCCACAAGCTAAGCTTGGGAGAGATTCAACTTGAAATCTAAAAAACATAAAAAATAAAAATAAGTAACGTAAATTATTGGTCTTGTTTGTCGTTGCAATCGCCAAATGTGTGAAGCACCTGTTGTTCTTCTCTAGTTATCACGTTGTATGCGATGTGACTTTGAAACTATCATTGCCTTTATCCTGTGAATCTTCTTGCGTATCTCCACACCTAAAACTTTTGCATAAAGGTGTGCCGCCGTTGTATGGCGGATCATATTGTATAGCAACAACAATGAAGATGAATCATCATGTTGTATGTGATGATGTGTTAAGATTGAAAAGAAGGAGCATCGGTGATTGTATGTGGTGTGCGGCGGCTAAGATTAGGGTTTAGCGACGGCTAGGGTTAGGTTTGGTGACGGCTAGGGTTAGGGTTCGGATTAAGCGATGGCTAGGATTAGGGTTTGGGCGGCAGCTAGGGTTATGGTTTGGGGTGGCTAGGGTTAGACTTTAGCGATGACTAGGATTAAGGTTTGGCGGCGGCTAAGGTTAGGGTTTGGCACCGACAGCTGCGATTGTGTGAAAGGAAAGAGATGTTGGTGGTTTGTATTCGCCTGTTAAAGGTGAAGATGGTAGTGGTGATTATTGTAACAGAAGCATCGGTAATGGATGGTTGGATAGGGCGACGGCGGCGGCCGGCCGCCCTAATTAGGGTTTCGGCAATGATCGAGTCTTCCCGGCTCTGATACCTAATTAAACCTTGTAATTGTAATTGTATTGAGTAATTGTGTGTTTAGGGTTACAATAAAGGGTCCTTTATATAGAGGACAATATTACACAATTAACCCTAAACTATTCACTAATAATGACCAAGTCTAATATAGATGTCAAAACAAGCCGAGTTAGGGCTCGGTTCGTCTACTCCGCTAGTAATAATGTATAAATTCATGTTTACTTGAAGTTTTGCAACTTACAAACACAACGCATGGAGATATATATGAATGATAATGGGGAAAGTAGATACCAAAGAGTGATTTTTCGTTGTACAACACCTAAAATCTTATGGGGCTCATTAATCAAAGGACATGAACATGTTACATCAGCAACATTGGCATAAGCTGAGCAAACATTGTTCCCCTTATTGAACATTACAGAACTGAGTAACTGAACAATACATTGTTCCACTTGTTTCTTTATATTTGTCCATTATCCTAAATCTGTTCTTGTTTAAATAATTTTTAGGCCCATTATTGAAAAACTTGGTGAAGATAGAATGTCAAAGATGAAAATTGTTGGGAAAACAGAGGTGGAACAGAGCTTTTATGGGCAGCTTGTACTTGGTAAAGGAATTACTTCAAGTTTGGATGAACAATTACTTAATGAAGCAAGAAAAGCAGGTTATCATTAATTGCTTTTGCAATATATATGTATATATTTACATGCACACGCACACACACAAACATCTTTATTTAGAAGATTTGATGATAATGATGAATGAGTGGTTTTTGTGTCAACAGCGTCTACTGAGAAACAAAAAATTGCTAAAGAGGTTGCATCCTTGCTTAAACTGAGTGTTGACATTGATACCACTTCAAGTGAAAGGTAGGTGTTAAGGTGTATCACCTTATACTGTGTGTTTTCTGTGCCTTATATTGGCGCGACTTCTTAAACCATAATAAAACGTTATCAATTACACATCAATGTAGGTAAAAGGTTTAAAGAATCATTGTCTTCATTTTTTGCCTTTTTTGGCTAGCTATTGCTATTATGTGTTCTTGTTGAAAAATATTATGATTGATTGCTTTATGTGTTGTATCAATTCATTCAGCATGCAGAAAATTGTGGCTGCATTGAGAGCAGGAGCTGAATATGCACAAGTACCTGTTCCCAATTGTGTTCTTGTTGCTGGAAGTCTTCCTGGTGTTGCTGCAGCTGAGCAAATCGGCATGCCATGTGTTGTTCTACGCAGCAGGTACATGATTATTAAGTTTATATTTTACATTACTTTCTTTTTCTATAAAGTAAAACAAAGGAACCAACTTGATGAATAAAATAATAATTTTATTAATAATTTTTTTTTAATTTTCTTTGTCAAATTCCCAAAGCAATCCTGGACTATTTGCCAATTAGCAATTTTATTTTACTTTTCTTGTTCTTAATTATGACTTGAGATTGGTAAAGCTTTGATTGTTGTCTGAAATGTTTATATGTTTTCTTATTAAAGGCGTTTATGCAAAAAAAAAATTGTACTTTTATCAATTTTATGCATTTAATTAGCAGTTAAATATATATTTATTAAAATATGCGTGAAGCTAGAAGTTACAAGTTTTTGGAATGGATGGAGTGTTAGTTATCCTTTTCTGATTATGTTACAGGTTGACATCTAGGGCCGAATTTCCTTCAGCGAAGGCTGTACTTGATAGTTTTGGTGCTCCGGATCTAACAATTTCAAGACTACGACTCATGAGACTTTCCTGAATATCACCCAGTTTGTTTGGGGACACTCATGGTGATGAAGCTTACCGGATTACGAGCTATATCCAACTGTCCAGATATTCTGTTTATTATGTGCATATATTGTGGGTTTCACTTGATGGTGTTATAAGATGATTTATCAAACAATCTTTTTACGCTGCTGCATGTTCTTAAAATGGTAAAAAGTATGGAAAGTGAATACTTGTTTAGAGTCATGCACATTTTATTGAGAGTCATGTTAAAGATCAGTTTGTTAAAATCTTGAATTGAGTCGAGCTTAAAAAGAATGTGAGCTCTAAGCCTAAATTGAAGCTCGATCTGATAATCGAGTTGTAGAACAAGCTTCACAAGCCACATTTTAATTGATCCTAACCCATATAGGCTATATATTATCTATAATCTATGAGATATCAAAATGTTTGACAACAATTTTGATGTTCGAAAGGCATGAGCAATGGTTTTAATAAGGTATCAGACTAGAATTACCGATATCTGAAACATTATGACCCGTAAATAAACTAATGAGTGTCAACTACCATTGTGAATTGTAAACAGGATTTTTAGTGCGATTTCCTCATTCAATGTGGTACCATGACTTTGATTTGTAGCTCATATACATTCCTACTATATGAACTAACACTTTTATTAGCACCTGTATATTAAATAGGTAACTGTTAAGGTCAACCTAGAATCGTATTTGTCTAAATTAGGCAAGGGACGGGGCAAAACATGCTGACCATCATAATTCATAAAGCTAATTTAACCGATTTCCTTAGACCAGGGACTCACTCGCACACAGACCTGTACTCATGCCAGTTTGACGGCGAGTAGGCTCCGCTACCACTCAGGATGATTCTGTTTTACAGATAATGGGGCCACTCTGATGCTAATGGAGAAAGACGAGTTTTTATGGTTTAGAGCGCATTGCAACTCCACTTGAGAGGTAAGTGAATGGGACTGAGGTTAACTAGTTGTGCGTAAAGCCCACAACCAAAAGTCTAGGGTTCAACCCCCACCCTTGTTTAATTTATTTTATTTTGTAGTTAAACTACATTGTTAACCAACTAATCAAGTAAACCATTTATAATTAAATGATAACTATTTAAGAAATATATTCTGTTTTTGATTTAGTAAAGCTAAATCATAAATGAATTCTTCATTGAAATCATTATTGATACAAAAGAATGTTAAACCTTTGTAATAATTGTTGTAGCTTTAAAATGTGTTTGACCAAAAACAGGTAATCACTTAATAAAAAGCTAGAGGCCCTTCCATAGTTACAACAGAAACTTAAATCAGCATTATTGAATGAACATACATGATCTGTTACTTACATCATTTGACTGACCGACTAAAACAAGTTTTACTACATAAAAGAAGGATCTTACCTGTATGGACTGGGGGGTTCAAGAAGGATCCCAGGTGCTCCGAACTAGTAATGGTTTGTAGTTTAAAACGGTTTGAATGTCAGCAGAATGCCAATTCCCTCGATCACATTCAAGATTAAAAATATCATTTGGGCGCCTGCAGTTAAATTAAGCCAGTAAATCTAATTAAATTACAAGATTTTTTTCATGCAACATTTACCCTACAAGTTGCAAAGACGTTTTTTGTGTGCATCAACTTTACCATAACAGTGTAGTAATCTTACTGGTTTGAAGATTACTTTATGCAGCATAAAATCTAATATATAAGGTTAATCAGGTGGACCAACATGGTTTACTGTGCAGATACTTAGGGATATGAAAACGGGGCCAGAAAGGATGGGTAATGGTTAAATGCAGGTTCAAAGCAAAACTTTAATGCGGGTCGGGTTGGTTCGCCAAGCCACAAACACTTGCTTATAATATCCTTTCTTTTAGTTTGATAATTATTATTGTGTACAATGCAATAAACAGCTACATTGTTACAACATAATCTAAGCTTTTCTTAATTATATGATTTCAAAGGTTTTATTGATCTGAATACGTTTTGGATGGCTTTCAAAACATTTGACATGTTCCCCTCTTAGTTAAGTTTTTCAGCTTAAACAATTTACCCATCAGAAAGAAAACATAACCCAACTCCACTCATTTGTATCTAAATGAGTCGAGAATTGACACTTCCATAAATACTTTCTTTCTCTTGGATATGTGATTACGCTTCCATAAAACTCCATAAATACTAACATTTGATATGTGATTACACTTGTCTTTATCTACTGAAATGCAATTTTAATCAATATTTGTATTAGACAAGTCTTGATCTTTTCAGGATCCAAACACCTTAAATTTGGGGATTCATAGAAGTTAGTATAAAAAAAAAAGCCCAAACACACCAGCGATTGCATTCTCGAGTGAAGGAGAAATAATATATGGGAAGAGTAAAATCATGTACCTGGAAGAAATGCTGCATTTTGTCTCTTTTGAGACCATGATAAACTACAGAAAAAGACCAATAAAATTTAACGTGCTGTGACTCACATGCATAAAGGTGTTCAACAGGTGTGGTGTGTGAGTCTTTGCCGTTCAAGAAATGAAAATGAGTACTCACAGTGCCCCTCCACACCCAGGACCAATTGCTTTAAAAGTTGACCTCTTTGGTGCTGATCCTGTTTTATCCATATACATTTGTATCAATATAAAATCTATTTAATATGCCTAAACACTTTTGAAAGATAAAGTAAAGGTTTTAGAAACTATGAACATCACCACAGCTTTATTTTGCATCATGAAGGTCCCAATTATGATGGACACCTGGTTAATATAAGATACTAAATTATGGTGAAAGAAATAATGTAAAGAACCAGTTACGATGCAGATAAATAGTTAATATTCTTTTAATGTATAGCTTTGTTAAAGTTATTTATTTGATGCACCTTTTGATAGAGAATCAAAAGTTTCTGTAATTCAACCCTATGACCTCACCGTTGTACACAAGCTAAAAAGGATTCGGTGAAGATAGTTTGTGTAAACCAGCTTCCATAGGTGCCAAAATCAGCGGCTGAGTGGGTTGGATGACACATAAATCTTTTGGAGGCGTGAAACAGTTTGGTAGAGCCACACACACATTTTTATCGTTTTTATAAATTTTATATAAAAATTAAATGTAATTGCAAAAATTCTTATAACAATTTGTGATCTAAGTATTTAATAAATCAAAATTTATGTGTTTGAAATCATTTGAGCAGCTTTAGATGACTTTTAAACCGTTAGACCCATTTCTTTATTACATACTTTCTTTAAGTTTTACAAGTTTGACCCGTTATCAATAAGTTTTAGCTCAATTCAACAATTCTTAAATTAACAGGTGGAAATTACCATGTCTACCTTTTCATAAGAGTGAGTAGCTCCTATTCTTACCAGGTACCATTCACACATTCATTTAAATTTTGCGATTGATAGCAGTTAATCAAGTAAATAATATTTAGTCAATGAAAAACTTACTGACAAAACGTTCTTCACAATCGATGCACAATTTAATGTAAAGGAAAGCATGAAGCCGGATAATAGTGCTATGTATGGATAACTTGTGAGTAGAGGTATGGACAAAACCTTCACGAGAAATAATTGTGTTAACCGAGTTATCTAATTGTTAGTTCCTCTATTAATTGATACATGATGTTAAAAATCTATAATATTTATTCTTCTTTGAAAAATATATAATGAAATTAAAAAATATGGCACTGATTAGAGACAAAGAAGAATCTGCATTAAAATGAAGAAAAAGAAACAGTAATTATAATTTTGTTAAGAAAAAGTTGACTTCTAAAGTCAAAGGGAAGACAGAAACAGATAGCAGAGGAAATGGCAGACAAATAATAACTCAAAAGGAAGACTGCTTACTCCTGAGATGCGAGCTACCATTATGGGCCCAAATATCCTCTCTGCAATTGGATACCGTGCGGTTTGGGAAAGGAGAAGGCCAACCCCTACAATAAGATTTAGTGATTAGCAATAATAAATTATGGAGATATGTGTCAACTGTCAAGTACAATGTCCTTTTCATTTCATATGAGTTTCCAGATTTTGTCCAAAAAGGCTCATTCTTGCAAACTAAGATGTTTTCTTTAGCATTTTTAGAGGCATTGCAGACTCTTTTGTTCAACTCTGAAGAGTTGGTACCCAAGTTCTCACCTGTGATAGATAGGACTGTGCCTACATCCTCAGTAGAATAGTTGAGTCCCCCCAAACTCCTAGGACTCACAGCCCATAATGAGAAAATCTGTTCAACGGTAAAAATAATAACGCAGGTTTAGAAGTTAAGACGGGTGAAGTTATACTCTTTCTTGCAAAGTAAGGCATTTACTGAGCCACAGTACTTGAATATTTATCACAAACTAAACCATTTTTTATGCAGAATTAAAAACTGAATTAGTAATTAATAATCTACTTTTAATATCTACCTCAGTGTAAGCCATGTCATGAAGAGAGAAAACACAATAGACAATGATAGAAGACATTAATGGCCAGTTATTGAGGAGGCTCATCAAAGAAGAATCTTTTTTCTCATCTATTTTTTCCTCAGCATCAGGTACACTGGAAGCAGACTCCAACTCATTCTTTTTATGAAAGTGTAATGTTTCCTGTAGTTTTAAAAGATTATGTAAATAAGATTCATTTTAAGAACATGAAATCAAACAAAATGTACGTTCACAATAAATAAAGATAGGCCATACACATAAAGCTTTGATCTGTTTTTTAACATGGTCTCATGATCACAATTCCTAAGGGGCAGTATGAAACCAGATTTTGTGACATGTTAGTCTTCAGTTTTTGGTAAACCCATGGTTATTTAAGTATTAACTATAGCTTTAACTCTCATGTTTTTACCAAACAATCTAACATTTCATTAATAGCCCATACTTTTCACTTTTTTTTCTTGATCATATAGGATGTTTGGCTTCAAGAAATTGGAGACTTAAATGTAGAATTTGACTAGTATATTTAATAAATATCATGTTAAGATGCATTCTAAGTACTAAGAAAGTGTTAACTACATAAAACTGTACCGGAAGCCAAATTGCACCGATGGTTATAAAAAGTGCAAAAATGGAGATGCAAAGGCAAGGCAATGCGTAAGGAAATCTGCATCACAAGTCATTTATGTTGGCACTCAAACTGAATTTGCATAATATCTGCAAATAATATCATCACTATCTAAGTTAACAAAGGGTAACACTACCTCCCCAAAAGAGAATCTGAAGATACTAGACTTGGAAATTTCTCTGCAGGCTTAATTTCAAAACAAACACAAAAGTTAAAAAGAAAGAGCGGAAGGAGAAAAGAATGACAATCTGAATTTCAATAAATAAAGTAGTAAAATAATCGTTCTTTCAATATAAGTTGTAACTATTTAGTGATAATAATGTTATATTATTCAACTTAGCGACTTACTTTACTTTGTTTCATTTAAAAAACCCATAAGTTTAAAGTTGTAATTTTCTCATCAATAACAGCTATTAATCAGCCATTTTTCAAGTAAGACTTGTTATATACAGAGTAAAAGTGGAGATTTTTTATGCATCCATATAGAATATTAAACAATCAATTTTAGTTCAGGGCTTGAACCTACTAAATCATGCAAACCTCTTACTCATAGAGCTACTAATTATTTAGTTACAAAAAACATGTTAAAATTGATGTTAAAGATCAATAACAGTGTAACTATAATTGCCTCTCTCTTGATGCATTATCCCCACATTGTGCATATGCCTGAAACCAAATTTTATTCTAAACGGAAACTTGATTGTTCTCCCAAAATAATAGCATTTTCCCATTGTCATTTACCCACAAATGCGCGTATGTATATACTTATATGTGCATGTGTGTTGTGAACACATTTACATAATCATTGACTTTATTGCAATCCTTGAATTATACCTAAATTATATGCATAATTTTGACAAAAAAAAAGGAATGTGAATCCTGCTTAGTGAAGTAGTTTATTGGACATAAATATATTAATCCAATCAATTTTCAAGATAAGTGGAGTTACAAACCTGTGCAAGAAAACCACCCAAAGCCGGACCAGTGATAAGTCCTATCCCCCATGATGTACTAATCTGAAATAGATCAGTTAATTTATAAATTTCCAGGTAATAGAACTATATGAAAAATATGAATGGGTTAATAAACAATAATTGCTATCTAAAATGCAAGCTGATGTCATAGGAAATCAAAGAAAAAGGGGATTGATTACTTACGGATGATAATGCTAAAGCTTGATGTTCCTCACGAAAAAGTTCGCATGCATATGCCTGTTCATAGAAATTGAATCAACAGAGAGCTAAATGAACAAATAAAATCCAAACATCATCTTATAGCTTAAATATAAGATGCAGGATAAGAATTACCTTTTATTGGTCCAAGTAGCCCATTTAAAAAGCCAAGAAGAAACCTTGTAATGATAGCCATTGAATAGTTGACACTAAAACCAAAAAGTGTGTTGAAGATAACCCTGAAGAAGATGAGAAGTACAAGCTGTAAGAGAACAATATATTTAACTACTTTATGAAACACTGTGGGCAAAATAATAACTGTCGAACTAGCTACGAACACTGTTGAAGTGCCCAAGAGAATAATCGGTTTTCGACCATATCGATCAGCAACCACTCCCCAGAAGACAGATGTCAGTGCCCTTCCAATCATATATGCAGACCCTTCATAAAATTGAGCATTATATAAGATGTGCTTTCAGTAGACAATCTTTCAACCAATGCCATTCATTCATTCATGAAAGATAGGGGGTGTTTAATAATCTGAGTAATACACCCAAACACTATCTAATTCTAACTACAATATATCACATAATCACTTCCAAAGC
The DNA here is from genome assembly GCA_018326385.1 of Flaveria bidentis. Lineage (NCBI taxonomy): Eukaryota > Viridiplantae > Streptophyta > Magnoliopsida > Asterales > Asteraceae > Flaveria > Flaveria bidentis. Next base: position 29,175 of record BJCM01083536.1, on the reverse strand, counting down.
ACACATCCAAACACCGGAAAATGGGCAATATTTGCTTACCTACATAGCCTGCATAGTAACTAATGTCCTCCTCTTCCTCTGCGATGTTAAAATCCCTTATCTACAATAGAATCAGATAAAGAATTCCAAATGTCAAAATAAAAACATGGGCAATGAAGCAAATATAGATGTCAACATTCTTACCATGAAATATAGAAATGGAAAGAGTGATGATATTGGCAGCGCTGAGAAAGAATAATGAAATACATATCAAGCAAATACATATCAAGAATAACATCAAGATAAATTAGTAACAAGCTCCACAAGGTGTAAGAAATTGTTTTTTATTAAGGTTAAATATTCTTCATATTTTTGTGAAGAAGTTGATCCTGTTAGTTACTAGGGAGGCAGTTTAATCCATTTATGTTGAAAATGGGTAGGTTTGGAATCTATTTTATTGCTGTACTCTGAAGGCGATCAAAGGAGTAAGTTTTAAAATGCAGCTATAATTGATACAGGACAAACAGTTTGAAGCCATCAGACGCCTACTCAAGTGTTACACCCTTCTGTATTACTATAATGAAAAAATAGAATGTTTGTATTATTAGGTTTTGTAATCATATCTAATATATTATTTATTTATGAAATTCAGTTAAATTTATATTATTTAGGTTTTGTATATAGTCTCAATTCAAAATTTAAGGCTTTATAGTGACCCTAAAGACAGGAGAGGAACAAAAACAAAAGAAACAAACAGTTTTAATACAACCACGTGAAAATTCAGACATGTTTAATATGCATCCATTCACTTCAGCATCAAATACATGTTTGCATGTGAGTATAAGGTGTATATATGTTCTATCACATGAATCCACATTAAAACTTGTACTGGGGAAAATAGATCATATACGAAGAACCGAGACGAATAAGAGTTGCTTACGTACTGACAGAAAGCGCCACAATCCATATACAAATCACCTCCTTCAACGGCAACCCAGTTTGAAGCTCTTTCTTCTGATCAACACAACACCCAGGACAATTTTCAATATAAATTTTCTTCAAAAGAGGCTTCTCAAACTCAATGTCACCCATGTTGTACAAATCACCAAAAGAAACACCCAAACTCACTTCCAAAAGCCCACAGATTGATGCTTACAACCACACACAATCTTCCAAATGATCTGACTTTAATCAACTTAAAAAGAACGCTATCTCCAACAGCACATAACATCACTGTTCATGTGAGCTAATGAAGAATCAAATTATAGTCATTGCTGTGGTTCAGACATTACATCCAACACTTAAAGTGCGAAGATATATGACAAAGGTGCATCGATCGGTCCGATTCTACTGCCGCCCTCGTAGTATTATCGTTTTCATCAACCACTTTCAAAAAAAGATTCTAATTGCTGAAAGTGACAATCGGCAATGGAGAAATGATTAATTTTGAAAGAAAGATTGTAAAAGTCGAGAAGAACATGAAATTGTTATAATTAATAATAAAATATCATGTGTTTCGAGTTTCAATTCATGCAAACAAGTATTTTGATTAAAAATTACTCTTTTTCAAAAACAAAATTATCTAAAACTATGATTTTTTAAAACAACAAAACTTTTTTAAATAATGAAATTATTTCAAAATCCTTCTTTTTATATGATAAAATTTTTATATAAAAAAATTTACTAAACAAACCTGGAGTTTTTAACAATGAAATATTGATAAAATATGAATACTTATCAAAAGCAATATTCTTTAAATGAAATTTTTAGAAATAATAACAATATCTTATTTCTATTTCTTAAAAAATATAATTTCATATTTTATCAAATTAAAAAAATCATTACATATTTTTTCTTTCTAAGACATATATATTACATATTTATTCATTTTATATAAATTAATCTATTAAATAACTATTTTGCATTGTTTTTTACTAAGGGATTTTATATATTGATGTTTTATGATTATTATTGTTTAAAACTTTGATAATTATGTTTTGTATTTGGAGGATATAACTTTGATTATCGGTTATTGTTGTTTTGAAATGAAATCTTAAACGTATGTGATTCCGTTGTTTTTATTTGTATAGAATACTTAAACTTGAAAAAATATGTAATTGATAATCGTAGGAAGTGTAATCTGTAAAAATACTTTAGTGAAAATTACATTTCATGTTATTAAAAATAACATATTAAATGACTATTTTACCTTGTTTTTAAAATAATTTTTACATGTTCATGTTTTATTATTATAATTTTAAAACTGTTGAAAATTATGTTTTGAATATGGAGATATAACTTTGATTATCGGTTATTGTTGTTTTGAAATGTTGTTTTAAATGATATGTAATTTTGTTGTTTTTATTTACATAAAAGACTCTAACTTAAAGAAATATGTAATTGTTAGTCTTAATAAGTGAAATGTAAAAATACTATTGTGAAAATACGAGTATAATAATCATTCAATAAAGAATTTTAATAAAATGAATATATATGTGTTTTAGAAAAAGAAAATATATAATTGATTTTTTAAATTGAGCAATTTAACAAGAAGAAATATGTAAATGTCCTTTGAATTTTTAACTTAAGCAAATATGAAACTAATGATTTTAAAAAGAATAAATATGTAAATGCCCTGTAATAGTTACGCGTAGGGTCCTTGCCTAGGCGCCTAATATTGGTGCATACCAACTAAAATAGACACCAATCAAAACGTGGCATGTGATCTTTTTGCAATTTAGTCAACTATTTATTTCAAATCTATAACAGATTTAAATTACTTTTAATATCTCTGTATACTTCTTCAATAGACATACATCTTTTTGTATTTTGTGTCATCTTCTTTTTGTTTTATATGTAGAATATTGTTTTGAGATTTTTTATATGGTTCCTTTTGTTGAAGCCTCTCAAAAAAAGTTATATCCCTTTAAACTCTCTAAATATGATATATTTCAGTTTATTTTCCAACATTGTAGTAGAGGAAACTAGGAGTTTGGCAATGTTGAGTATCTACCGTATCGGAGACATGCCATATGTTTATAGATATCACTTAACAGGATTAATGTGTTTATTTATTATTATTATTATAATATATGTTATAAAGTTTGGTCGGTGACTACAGAAAAATTTAAGAGTTTAACAGAGTAACCACTAAACTTGATTAAATTGAAAAAGGATTCCCTAAACACCTCTCATCTTTTAAATCCTTACTTCCTCTCCAACATCCGTGGAGTTGTAGCGTTAGAGGATTTGATTTTGACATTGAGCGATATTTATGGGTAGGTTGTCTAATTTTATTTAAATTATAAGTTGACTTGTTAAATGGTATTTCACTTTAATTTGTTCAAAGAATCTCATGAGAATTTATATTAAATTAAAATATCAATTATGTTTGAATAAAGTATTATAGTTGTTTTAAGAGCAAAAGAGTTTTAGTTTTATATGGTGAGGGACTGAGGACTACTAATTTTAAACGAAATAAATGGTTTCTTTTTAAAATTGAAAACGAAGAAGAGTAACGAGTGAAATGATGGCGCTTAAGACAAACATGCACGTCCTAAAGGCATAGAGGAGTCCAAGTTGTGTGCCTTACGACGCATACATACACCACATTGTTGTCGATGGTTGGTCTTATTCAGTTTAATAAAATTTTATAAAGATTAAGCAATATTATTAAAAATCAAGGGGTATTCTTGCATATATGTGTGTTAACAAGGTTATAATCGTAATTAAAAATTAAACGATATTATTAAAAGTCAAGTGGTATTCTTGACATGTGACCCCATAGCTAATCTCTTTCTTTCTTTGTCGATTGTTTTTCACTAGCAACTATATCAATCGCTAGTTGAAAAGTTTTCCCTGTGAACTGCCGCAAAAGGTCCTTTTTCGAAATAAAGAATAAGGCATAGAAGCTTTCTTATCTACTTTTGCTCGTATATCCATCATCTTTTCATAGATACCGACTCACATTCGTGTGATATGTGACCACAATTCAAGTAGTCATCATACACCCCCTTTTATGATGAAACCCAATATAGTTAACCAATGCACATAAACCTTAAGATATTAAGTATTACTTGTTACATAAACATACAGACCCAATGCTACTCAGGTTCTTGCAAAATGGAATTTCGAATTATTTTAGTAATTTCTATATTCTTTATTCTAAATATATGACAGGACAGGAATTTTGCGTTGTTAAAAGAAAATTTTGAAATACACTATTTTTTGGAAAATGAGGGTGTTACGGATGATCAATGCTACTCGGAAATATCACATTCCGATGCTCTGTCTGTAGCAGTATTGATTGTGTTATGTTTAAACAATCTAAGATATAAACTGACGATAAAATCATAATATGCACTTGACCAGGAAATACTAGAAGCATTACAGCAGAGTAAGTTGGGCAGGAAGGTATATTAAAGCTGGCATATATTATTGGTAAAAAAATTCCTACTACACTAGCTGGGCAAAGGAAATGAACTAAAGGGATAGCTTGTACAGCAAACTATGAGAAAATAGGCAAAATTATTGTATATGACAACAAGAGAAGAGGAGAAATAAAACCAAGGCTATTCAATATTATCTTGAATTAAATGAATTTTTCAAATTTTCCCATGTTGAAAGACCTTCAGGATGAATATGAACAAAATATTTCACAAACCTGGCATCAGAACATGCGAGGATGGTGCTTAATGATAACTTGGGCTTTGCTGCACCTCTCTCAAGTAACCATAAATACATAGAAAACCTGAGATTGATCCTCCGGATATCATAACATAAGTATGATGGAAACACCACAACAGCTTCCAATGGATAACCTAAATGATTCTGCAAACAATCTATCTTTTTCTCAAGAAGATCTTTTGTTTGGTTTAACACCGAAGGGGCCCGCTTAATCATCCTTGCAACTACATTATAATCAAGTCCCGCTTGCACTAAACAATCAAATCTTTCCTGTAATTGGTCTCCTCTGCCCCGGAACTTTTTTAGGGCTTTTGATAACTCATCAGAGTTTTCAATATAACCCAGTCTTAATAAGAAGTTCTTCCTCTCCACAAATGTATTGGAATCTTGATTATCGGTTGCTTTAGTGTCAGACTTAGTAGCCAAATTGATCAACATCAAAGGGTCTTTCTTTATAGCTCGATGTAATTCATCTTTTCGAATTTTCAAACTGTTCATAACGGTCACTGGCCCTTTCAAAGAATTAGAACCAAGAACTTCCATATGGGTAGCAACAATGCTCGCAATCCCTTCTGTCTCCATCCCAATTTCAACCAAGAAACACACTGCTGCCCAAAGATTCTTTGCACACTTTGATGATAAAATTTGGGGATTTTTTGACAAAAGGTCATAAATTTGGTTCATTTTAAGCCCTAGCTTTAGCAGTCGACCGACCAGCACGTATATCTGTTTTCCTGAGACTTCAAACAGCAATGTGGGGTTATCAAGAAACAGTATTTTCATCTGTTCATCATTGTAACCCACTTGCATAAGAAAACTCATAGTGTCTAACATTCTATCCCAATTCAATGTGGTTCTCTCAGATATGTAACTACCAATCCATTCATTTCCAAAACCCAACCCTTTCAGCTTATCAAGAACTACAAGAAACTTATTATCAATACGCCCAATCAAGAGTGAAGGGCAACAAGTTACTAGTTTAATTACAGTTGACTTACTGAATCCTAATTTCTCATAAGCCTTAAGTTTCATAGACAACACACCATGGTCATATCCAAATATCTCCTTTGCTTCCTTATACATCCTGCCAATCTTTGTTCTAGGAATCCCATAACTACACAGAACATGAAAATTATCAAGCAAGAGACCATCATCCCCCAAAAATATCAACGATTTAGGAAGTAATGACGGGAACTCGATAGGATTCAGACCTAAACTCTCCAAGAATGGTTCATACTCATTGATGGGATTGTAACGAAAGTACTTTGACAAAGCTCGTGATACATCTTGCTCATTATCAACCACAGACAGCAAGTTCTGAATAAAATGTGGGGAGTTCTTGCTAATATGCTCTGCATCAGTGAAATGAAAGCCTCTAGTAAAATGCAAGTAATCGAAAAGTGCAGTTTGTGCCTCTGTTCTCACAACCCGCGAAATTCGATTACCATTGACACTAGCTTGCGATTGATGCGAACAAACAACTGCACTTTTTACTTGAATTGTAGGTTCTGATACGCAACAGTTTCTCCTTTTAACGGATATAAAAGATGACCCATTTCCGATACACGCATTTCTACAAACAGTTGGTGGGCAAAGCACATAATGAAGTTCAGAAATCATCTCAGGGATCCAAAATAGTCTATTACTGATCCTGCGAATCAGCATAGCAAAGTTCACAATACCCAGAAAGCATTCTGCGAAATAACAAGAGGGTGCTCAGAAATTTCATTGTTTTCTAGCATTTTATATGGGTTTTCAGCTCAAGGTGTAAGCAATTGATATTAATGAAGCAAGAACATTATTAATGAAAGAAAAGAAATTGATAGGAACCAACATTTTCACTTACAAGACATTTGCTTTCTTCAATTTGAATCTGGAGATTAATGTCCATTGGATTGGGTAATCTGATCTTGCGGAAGAAGCTGCGATGGACGGTTCTTGAAAAGCCCTAATTTTAGGGGTTTGAGCGTATAATTGTACATCCTCTACGTTATGGCTCCTTTCATTTAGACCCCTCATGTATTGTTTAGAAGTTTGTTGCTTCAAGTTCTATTATTTTTATTATTTTAAAAGTAAATTTTTAGTTATTTGTTGATAATAATTCATATCGTTATTTGATTGGTAATAATTTTTATTTTTATTTTTATTACCAACAACAATATCAGTAGTATAATTATCATATATTCGCATTTGATTTGTACTTATTTTAGTTTTGATTTAGTTTGTATGTTTTTTCATTTCGTTCATAATCATTATTGTGAACGAAAATGAGTTGAAATCAATTATAAAATTTTAATAATTATTTTGTTGGGATTTTTGTTGGTAATAAAAATCAATGTTGTTAAGACCGGATCGGACTGGCCGGTCCGACCCACCTTAATTATCATATAATTATCAGTTTGAAACATGCACCCACCTTTTATCTTACTTATTTATTTTTACTTTTGTAATATGTAGTTATGCCTATCAATGGTATTCATGTACCATCTTTAAAACTTATACAAACTAACGACTTTGAAAAAACGGTTCGATTGTCAACGTGAATCGCTTTGGTTGGTCTGAGCAATCCAACCAACCCAAACGGTTTGGCCTCGATTTTTCCGTGAAGACTTGGTATTTACATTTTGATTAAAGGCACCACCATATAAGAAAGGCACAAATTCTAGTCTTAAATAGTTAAAGGTTTGAAATTTCTCAAAAGTTATTAGTTTTGTTACTTTCAAATATGTATTTTTGCATCCAAATTGTTTGGAAAAATGAATGCAAAGTAAAAACACCAAAATTTCATACAAGTTCTAGCAAAAGTTCTAGCAAAAGATCTAGCAAAAGAAGGACGACAAGCCATGGATCAATTGTGGAGGGTTTCTTCGCTGTGTTTGTCACCCTGTTTAATCAAGTATTCTTTCTGAAATAACGATTAACATCCTGCAAAAGTTCCAACAAATAATATGCTTATATTGTAATTTGCAAGTATTGATCCCTACTAGGGTTTGGAAGATTTTGTCAAGGTGGTTGACTAATTAAAGAAGTTGTTGATCCCTAAGAGAGTCATTATGGAGAATAATTTGCAATCGTTATCAAACCTATTAGATTAGCAAGACAAGAAGAAGCAATCGTTAATATTAGTGACCTTGTAACAATGATCTCAAAAGGTTTAAAGAAATAGTTCTACTGAACTAAAAAGGTTTAGCTAATATTCACACAAAAAACAATAATCATTAATTGTTAATTGTAATTATGCAATGTCATCTCTCATATTCTAAAGCGATCTCAACTTTTTTCACATCAACCATCTTGTTTCTTTTCATATATTTAACATTAAAAGCCGTCACTATTCATCAAACTTTGACATTTGTTGATAATTCGTCACTGAATCATTTTATTAAAATCCAATATGGTTCTTTGAAGACCGAATAAAAGCTTCTTTTTTATATTTTCATCATCCTTTTCCTCGTTTTTATTTCAACAAATATCCAACAAGGAAATGTTAAACTGGCCCTACATATAGCAAAATAAGAAGCTAAGATATCTGCAATCACAGCTTCATTGACTACATTCATTGTAGTAATTATCACTTATAACAGAAACAAACCGCTCGAGCCAAGGAAGCTGGTGGAGGTCCTTGATTGTGTTGTCAATGTATGAGGTGTCATCATCTGCACACGAGGATGGTGATTCACAAGGGTTCGTGTGGTGGTCGCTCAGGCTAAACCCGCCTGCAAGAAATCTTTGAATCAATGCAAGTTGTGATCTTTCTTGTTCAGAGTAAGCATCCATCATGTTTGACAGTGAACCAAAAGACTCCCATGCCCATTCCTCAAACTGTTGAGCCGGGTCGGATTGACTGCTTGAGGTAAGGGTAAGTTGGTCATTTTCTTCTTCCTCTTCCTCACCCCACATTGCACATTCACATGTTTGTTGACCGTTCAGATATTCAGCACCGCAAGAATAGCAGAACTCATGTCCACACCTGCATAAGTACATGACACAAATCAAGGGGAGTCGACAATAAGCAAGTTAAACTAGAGGTGGCAGTGGTGTCGGGTTGGCAAGTTGAATCGTTGCACTTGAACACTATCTATATATTTATCTATTTTAAGGAAATCAACCCTAACCTGCACATACTTTAAATCATGTAGCCGGGACACGACACATTTAACTCATTTATCTAAACAAGTCAAAGTGTCAAACTGGTTGATATGTTTCAAATGGATTGTTATTATGTTTCAAATGGATTGTTATCAAGATGTAAGTGTTTTAAAGGGGTTGTAATAAACAAGTTAAACGGTGTGAACAGTTTGGTAGGTTGGCCTATTCAATTAAATGGGTTAATGGTTAGATAGATCAACGCGAACATGGTCCCATTCAATCAAACGGGATCAACATGTCAACAAGAACACATCATGTTTATTAAACAGACTAGATATGATAACCTAAGCTTGATTGTTTTCATTTCATGTTTCTGGTTGTGTTAGGAATTGCCACCCTTAGTCTAGACAAGCAAGACCATCTTCATCGACATAATTTTGTTATCCATTAACATCAATTGTCATATTTAGACTTTCAAGGTCAAACCTTTTCAAGCTTGATATAAATTTACTTAGTTTTTAAGTAATAATTGTCGCAAAGATCTTTAGTAAAAGGTCAAAAGATCCTACCAGCAGGTCAAATCATAGCAACCGTGGGTTAATTCAATCATCCTTTCACACATCTGGCATCGTTTCCATCTTCTATTCTCAACAAGACAGTCGAAAGCTACATTACCATGAATGGCATCCATCTCCACTGTTGAGCCCTGTTGAAACTTGTCACAACTAACTGAAGAATGCCACCGGACCCCACATTTCACGCATACAAGTCTTCTACAAACAGGGCACTTGACACAATTACTTGTCGCGTCTACATCAGTACTAGGATCAAAAAGAACCGCGCAATTAGTAAAAGGGCAGTAAAATTTATCAGGCACACGAGCATTTGGTTCCAAAAGAGCTTCCTCCAATGACATAAAAGAGCCAACAGGAAGAAATGACTTATGTTCAGGGGCAGATATGTAATATCTGCATTTGGGGCTCAGGCACCTAATGGGAACCTCAGATAGCCCAACTTTTTCATCAACATAAGCCTTCAAGCAATTGGAACAGCATTTGTGTGAGCATTTCAGTGTGACCATCATGAATGCTGGTTTATCTTCACAACAGATTAAACACTTTTCGACAGTTGCATCGCCTCTGACATCATGAATGACCCCAATTGCCACTCGCGCCAAATGCAATGCAGGCTCAAGATTGACATCAAGAACACATTTTAGGACAAAATGTTCAAAATTTTTAACATGTTCTAGAATTCTTTGCTTCAATGCCATAACAAGTGGACTTTCAATCATTTCATTATTTGTAATCTGCCAAAAGATGATTGTTCAAATGGTAAGCATTACATAATATCAAGATTTCATATGCTTAAATGTGATGATAATACAATATAACAACTAGCAAGAATCAACAAAATCAATAATGGTCGAAATAATCAACTCACCTGATCAAACAAGATCTGCGAATTGGTAAATGCATACACCCTCTTGACGTTATTTCGAATGGCTTCATATAAACCATCCATTAAAGCTAGATAATCAGCTACTTCTTCATCAACAACAAATTCAAGTTTTTTCTGGACCTGAATCACAGGAACATTATCACATCCTTCCAAGATTACCCCAATTCCACTATTTGCGGGTTCAGAAATTGATACACCCTTGAAGAACATTCGAACAGAAAATTCATCAAGTTCATCATCATCATTCTTCATCTCTAACTTCACCATTTCTTCCAATTCCTCTTCGTCTCCACAACAACTTCGAAACTCATCATCATCTTCAAATTCCGACTGAATTACATCCGCCATTTTCAAATATCAAGTTCAAACCCTGTAAAATCCGCACAAATACATCAAATTTGAATCTAATTTGTGTAATCTCTTCAAATTATACAAAACCCAGATCACAAACTCTACAAAATTCAAAACCCACGTTTAAAACCAGTGGTTTTAAACACAATTGCTTTCAAAATTTAATACTGTAACATGATCAGCAAAACTGAAAAGGGAATATGAACTTGAAAAACATAAAGAATGTGAGGTAAAGTGAAGCTTCCATACCTGTGTAATGATGAAATTAGTCCTAAATTCATAAACAAATCGTTCTGAAGGAATAATCTTTAATCTGAAATCAAATCACAACAAATCACTGATGTATGATCCTTTGTCTATAATAAGAATCAAGAACCCTAATCTGACAAAACTGTCGCTTCTTTTTTCCACACAAAACCACTTTTTTACTTTAATTTTGTAATAATATCTAAATAATTATATTATTATAAAGGTTAAAATCCGATTTCTTGCAATGGGGAAAGGAATAGAATCATCGGTTTCTGTTGAGTTTTGGCGTAATGTGGAAGCGAAATGATTAAATTTATAAGTTTTAAATAAGACATGTTAATTGAAGAAGTTTGATCTATTTAAGTTTATGAAATATTGTAGTTTTATAGAAGTTTTGTGTACATATTAGGTAGATTAGTTATTTATGTTATTTTAATATTTATGAACGGTTTAATTCGTTTGAAGACACACCAGAATATTACGTTGTGATGCGAAGGACAAGACAGTTTGATCCCAATGGTTTTCGTTCATCATAAATGCCGACCTTTTGATCCGCTATTTGATGTTATTAGCATTATCACTTGGTCTGTGTACCAAAATATTTTTAACTAGTAAATACAATATAGTCTTACATTTATAAGAGTTTAATCTTGTATTTGTCGAGGGTAAACATCAATGATAACAGGTTACATTGGTACAGGCCAACTACAAAAAAAAATGTTACCATAATTTTAACATTGCTATTTATATCATATACGAAAAAATTCCAAACATAAGTTGGCGCCTACGTTGTTGGTTTGCATAGCACAAACTAACCCGCATGAAACGCATTCGAACTACCCTCTCTCAGAAGTCCAATGGCTTTTTGTGCTTCTTTTTAATTTATGGTTTTTGTTATTATGTAACTAAATAAATTTATTTTTAATTAAGTATAATGCTTTTGAAATGTTAAATTTAAATTTTCGATTATAAGTTTATTTTAATTATTTATCTGTTTCATAATTTAACTAAAAATTATTTCATCACACAACTAAATAATGTTTGAGATACTAATTTAACATTTTTATAAATTTAAATAGATCACGGTTCTACAAAGTTTTTTTGTTTTGCTTATACAAGTAATAAAGTTTTAATATCATCATGAAATTAAATTTAATTTATTGTAAATAAACTATTTTATTTTGTAGTATATATCGTCATAAATAAATTCATTATTTCAAGTCACATTTTCATCGTAACATTACGTATGTGGATCTACGTCTGAGGATAGTTACTAGTTATCTAAGAACTTTATAATTACACAAAATAAGCCTCTTATTAGTTTGAGGAGCTAACTTACACGTAACTTATTTCTAAATCTTCACAATAAAACTTGAACCTCTCCACTTGTAAAGATGCACACATCAATTAATTTAAAAAACCAGTTTAATGAGGTACCAGTTCCACTAATGGTTAATGCAACCAAAACCAGCTAGGTTAATTGTGATGGCTTAACCAACTTTTACAAGATTGCAAAAACTAGTTCCTCCCTATTCAACCAGTTCTTAAAAAACAAATTTCACCATTGGTTCTTAACTGGTTTCAATTCAAAAATCTGGTTCCCTATTTACCTCTAACCACTTTTTGAGAGACACCATTTTAACACAATGATACCATCAGATTACATAATCTTTCAATTCGAAAACCTGGTTCCCTATTTACCTCTAACCACTTTTGAGGGACACCATTTTAACACATTGATACGGTCCGATTACATAACCTTTTGTAAATGTTATAACTTTAGGTAGATAGCTTTAGCTGCTTAATACAGATATGCCAACTTATACAAAATTACAAATGTTGGTTAAACACATGATGCATCAAAAACACTATGATTCAAACACAATTACACAAACATTAACATACAGGCTACAAAAAGGCGTTCCATTTTGACACCACATTAGCAAAAACAAAAACAAAAAAAAAACAAAATAGCGCTTCTAGCGACGTAACTTGAAATGCATAAACACTAAACCCTAAACCTTAAGTATCATGCGCCTTTATTTCTTCATATGTATGTTTTACCTCTAATATTAAGGCACGTAAAGTGTTAAAAATCCATTAAAAGAAAGAGTTTTATGAGTATTTGCGGGCTTTAGTCTTTGACCCGTTCCTCATTGTGGGGGAATACATTGATGAAGACAAACCGCGATGAAGCTCAGCCTTGTCCTTGGTAAAGGCTCTTTGGACATCTTCTTTAAGCTCCACAAATCGTGCCCTTTTGATTTCTTGCTCTTCTAAGGTACCCTTCTCCAGGATAAAAAGATCTTGTAGATCGTCGTCCATGAACTTATCAAGAACTTCAGAACAATGAGGGAAATATCGCCTACCCATTTCCACTGCATCCAAAGAAGAAAGAAACTTCTTATTAGAGATCGGATCCTACTTATGAATGGGTCTTTTCAGGTTATGTTTTATCTCTAAAAAAAAGTCCAATGGGTTGAAAGTCAACAGAGGGGCATTCTGTAACTAATTAATCATATATAAAAGACTGTCTTTTTACAGAAAAGCAAGTTCAAACTATTGGATATAAAGTGTTTTAGTTCAATCTCGACCACATTCATTCCAACTTATATAAAAAATTACCTATTTTGACCCAAACACATCTATCTTGCCACCTCTAGTAAATAGCAGTAAGAATTTTAAAGTGTGGGTCTTTTCGGATTATGTTTCATCTCTAGAAAACACAGATCCAATGGGTGGAAAGTCAACCTAGGGGTATACCTGTAATTAATCATATATGAATATCCTTTTGGTTTCGATTCACATCCGAACCCATTTATTTCTACTTATATAATAAATTACCTATTTTGACCCAAACCCGTCCATTCTGCCACCTCTAGTAAATAAAGGTAAGAACTTAAAAGTTAACCTGTCTTTGAAAGGGCTTCCATTCTTGAAAGCAATCTTTTATTCTGCACCAACGGCGTCTCGTTCAAATCCATCTCCCTTAAATTACCATTTGACCCTTTTGATGCCAATAGGCCTGGATACTGTGAGGTCATTTGGGCATGCGCAATTTCCATTGCCAGTTTTGCTTCTGATGGAAATAATAGTCGTGCAAACGCCACTGTAAAACACACATGACATATAAGTTTACATGTAAGTGCCAAGTGGACATTTTTTTAAAATATAAACCACATGCTACATCAGCACATTCTGACCTACATCAGCATCTTTCACAACGAAAAATGCTACCTCGGCCATTTTAGTTATTGTCCCACAAGGAAACGATAAATTTTCATGAAAAAATAATGGAAAACAGATTAAAGGGAAAAGAATTCACCTCGGTTTTCTAAGTACAGTAACTTCATATGCAGATCATCAGCGACTGCTGAAGAACACACAGAAACATCCCCTACCATTGGGTTCCTCTTAATTTCCCGCTCCAAAACATCAATACATATGCGATCTTTATTTGTTTCTTTCCCGTGCTCAGTTTTCACGTGATAATCCTTAGGCCTTGTTTGTCTCCTGCAAATACTAACAGCACTTTGTCCATCAGCAGTAGTATCTGAGGCACGCGCGCCTTTGTTTAAGATCGAAACAATAAGTGATGGTTCTTTACGCATGGCAGCAACATGAAGCACAGTGTACCCTCGAGAGTTTCTAAGATTAACATCTGCACGGTTTAGATTAAGAATCTCCTTAGCTACTTCTTGATTACAATACATGACCGCATAATGAAGAGCACAAGCTTCATCTAGTGTAATCTTGGATTCATCTAAGATCATCTTCACAAGTTCAACATCATCACAGTCTAATGCTTTGTGTATGCTTTTAATTCTCTTCTCACGTAATGCACCCTCGGATTCGACTGTATGCTCATCATCTTCTTGGGAGATGTTATGAAGGGATTTGATGTTTTCGGCAACTTCAAATGGAAGCTCTTTCTCAATGGAAATAGCATCGAGATTTGACCGTGCCACTCGGTCAATGCACCGAGATAAGACGTTCTGCAATTGGCAATGAAATGCCACAACAAGGATTGGGATAACGTCTTCAACGAGCGCCTTGTCTACAAAGTTGAGAAGACGGCGCTGCAAAAGTACAAAATATATAATTATTGCATCACATTTGCAACCGAGTTGCTCTTTTGATTCTAGATTGACCAAATCTTGTATTCAAGACAGATAAGGATGTTTAGAAAATTAAGGTGGCAAAATGAACGGGTCAGTTTGACAAATGCAAACTCTTTTTTCTATTTGTATGAATAGTTCATTAACTAGATACAGTTAGAACATAATTTTATAATATCAGAACTTTTGAATACTGTGATCTATGAGGTTGTAATCATTTGAAGATACTTGGTCAACTTTTGACCCCTTTGAAGTCAATTGACTTGTTTTCCTTCTAGCCATTTTATATTAGTTAAATAATGTGACCCATATGAGATATAATATAACCCAACCCGACCCATATGATATCTGCACCACCCACCCACCCACATATATGTTTACTGAAAAAACATTCCGTTTTGGCGTAGTTGTCTAATTTGGCTTTGCATGTCAAACAAGCTACTTTAAATTATATACAAGTAGTTTGAAGAAAACTCACTAACTATGCCAAACATAGGGTAAAATATTATAAATGTGAAAGATAAATCTTTGAAGGAAATGTGACGCAGTAATGATAATCATAATCTACTTAAATACAACTTTGACATGGCAAGTTAAATGAAAGTAACTAATAAGAACAAGATTAGTAGTATACTAATAAAAAAGCAAGGAAAATGTCGTATACAAAAGACTTCCTCTGCAATCATAAAAAAAGATTGGGTGGAACACATGCTTTTTTTATTGCATTAATGCAGTCGAAACTTTCAAGATGAAAAAAAGCAAGGAAAATGTCGTATACAAAAGACTTCCTCCGCAATCATAAAAAAGATTAGGTGGAACACATGCTTTTTTTTATTGCATTAACGCAGTCGAAACTTTCAAGATGATCATGTTAAAACTTGAAATGGGTCGATTTTAGCAAAAAAACGCTCACAAATGAGTCAAATGTCTTAAAGTCCCCATTCGTATAACTAAGTTCTTACAAACTCCTTATTATCAATAACTGAATAACATAAAATACAGGTAAGAACTAAGAACTCATCAACTGGGACATTTAAAAGTCAGGTTAGAAGCCACCAATTGTGATTCAATTTAATTTATTAACTACTACGAAAAAAAAGTTGAAACAAAAAGCCAGAAAAGACATTGGCGGGTCAACCCAACCTACCTTCCCCCATTACATTTAATATATTAACAATTGCGCGAAAAAGCCAGAAAAGACATTGGCAGGTCAAGCCAACCTGCATCCCCCCTAAACAAACAACAACTTAAATCTTCAACTGAAAACATACTTATACATCATTCTACATGGCCTGTGGTCAATGAGCTAAATCATCCAAATCAGTTCATACTTGTATTTCAAAAAATCACATAAAAAGCATACAGATGAGCAACCATACCTGAAAAAGTGAAACTAATTCCGGAACTTGAAACACTGAAGATGCATAAGTCAACTCAACAGCAAAGTTAATAGCAGGCCGACAAGCATCATGGTGGCACCCATCATCAACACAAGTTGAAACCTCCAGCGGAGATGGTCTCAGTTTCCCCGTATAAACATAGCTTAAAAATATAAGAAAAGCATCATACCCAACACTCCCATATGACAACAAATCACTCATGCTATATTTAGGCTTACCATCATTTTCTACACAACCTTTATTTTCCTTAAATAGATCACTAAAGAACTTACTTCTAGCAGCTAAAATACACCGATGTATGCCTACAGAAACACCCTCAACTACAACTTCAGCATCACTATAGCTGCAATCCAATTCAGAACCAGAATCGACTAAGAGCTTCTCTAGGTTTGTGCTGAGCTTATTTAAGCCAATGATTTCGATATTTGACCGTGGCTCGGGGATTGATGATGGTGGCAATGGCATGGTGTAGCTGGTTGAGCCATTGGATATGTGTGAAGATGAGGTGAAGCTTATGGATGATGATGGTTCAGATGAATTTGCCATTGATTTAATCAAAGTGAGTGATGGCAAAACTACATGAACAAGATTAGGGGTCTGACTTTATCACAAAAGGGTCAAATCATAAACTTTCATAGCTAACAAGAACTCAAACCACAAAGATAGCTTTTTTTATGATCAAGATAGATACCCAGAAGACTTGTGAGAAGAGAAATGGCAAAATTACATGAGCAAGATTATGGGTTTGACTTTTTCACCAAAAAGAGTACAAAAGATGAAGCTTTTATACCCAAAGAACAAGAACCCAATCTTCAATCAAACAATTATATACATCCAAGAAACATCTTCTTTGATTCATTTGCAAAGAGAATATAATGGATCAAACAAACTTTATACATGTTCAGGAAAAAAGCCGAAGTCAAAGTCAAATACTCAAAGAAACTCTGATATGCACATACCAAAATACAAATAGAAACCCACAAGAAAGCTGGATCTGAATCAATCCCAGCAATCCCCAAATCAATTCATCTTAATCAAAACCTAATAAAACCTCCAACTTAGTTCAAATCAGCTATACCCAAATCAACAAATCAATCACCAAAAACCCTAATCACCAAATCAATTCATTATCTTTTCCATTTGCATCAAATGCCCACAAGAAACAATCACTCAACAAGCAAAACCCATGTGAAATAACACCAAAAGTAACTTCAAGAAACAGTAAAAACGCAATCAAACCAACACAGTTGCGGTAAATAAGCTTCAAAGAACCTGCAAAGATGCTATGGTGCAAGAAAGTGGGAAGGTTCGTTGGAAGCAAAGAGAGAGGGGTTTTCTTGTAATTTGATAAATTGTTTGTCGCTTTGTTGAAAGGGTTGAGATGAGGTGAAGCAGTTGAGGTGACGACAGTGATGGCGTAAGGGTTGTTAACGCGTTTAGCATACGCAGCACACGACGTCATTGTTGATGAAGTTGCATCAATAATTGGGTTAAAATAATATTACGCACTCCAATCTTTGTGTGAATTGCAAAAATGGTTCTTGTACTATTAAAGAACTTGCAAGATCCAGTCTTGAACTTCTGAAATTGTTTTTTTAGTGGACACTTACGTCATTTAAATTATTTCTAAAATCATATTCTGTAATGAAATTTTTACTTTCAACCGCTTAAAAGAAAAAACCATTTTAACATTTTAATATCTTTAGACTACATGGATTTTGATTTCTAAAGATATTCAACATAATCTTTTCCTAAAATAATTGATGAGTTACTTATCGTACTTCAAATCTTTAGAAGTACGTTTTTGAACAGCCAGTCAAATTGAAATTTATACGAAACATTAGCAACAAGTTATAGAAAAAAGTACAATGACCGGGTATCACCCCAAACACAATATAAATCATTATTAAAAAGATTGAACTGGTATGATAACGTGATTACTTTAAACCAAAAGAAACTAGGTAAAAAAAAAAACTTCAGCCGTAGCTCAAGAGGGTGTACCTCAGCTACGGCTGATACAAATGAAATACCCTTAGCTTCGGCTGACATGAAGGGAATACCCTTAGCTTCGGCTGACACGAATGAAATACCCTTAGCTTCGGCTAACACGAAGGGAATACCCTTAGTTTCGACTGACACGAAGGGAAGACCTTTAGCTTTGGCAGACACAAAGAAGAAAGACACTTATTGGCTATTAAAGAATATGACTATAACACAAAACAACAAAGTATATAGGTTAAGCTTTGAACAAGATAATGGCATAAGAACAAGCTGCAACCAGAGATGTCAGTAGCCCAAGTCAACTATAAAGACAAGAAACATTAATTCTATGTTAGAAACCCTTGACATCAAACGGGCATAGAACCCTCTAATCGAGGAAGCTCAGTTCAAATGGTTGACCAATGACTACTTAGAATAGAATCACTATCTAAGAAGTTCAATATCACAACCACTATAAATGCAAAAGGGGGATACAATCACTCTTTCACTCCAAACCTCTTGAGTCTTCAATTCAACTCCACATATTCACGATCTTATTCTAATTGTTATATGTTTATGATTATGTTTGATCTGTTTTATATACCTATTGACTTGAGCGTCGAAGTGCCCTCGTAGCTTAATCTTCGGGGCCCTCTAACGAGTTTCTTATGGTTGCAGTTTATACTCACAAGAAGAAGAGAAATAAGATCGCACCGCCAACGAGTTGAATCTGAACCGAATGAGTCACTCTCTCTTGCATTGCTTCTTATCCGACTCACCTCTAGGTGAGAAATTTGGAGCAACATTTGGCGCCATCCGTGGGACCCAAGCATAACATGTTGCGTGCTCTCTTATAACAGCCAAATTGGTGTTCTTGTGTTCTGCACAAGACACCGTGACCTATCCCTACGACTCCAAGTTTCAGGTTCTAAACTCTTACTATTTACATAAAAATTTTAATTGTATTTTTTCCTATACAATACGTAACTCGGTTTAACGGGTCTCAAATTTCATATTTTCTCCACTATGAATACTCTAAATCTTTAGGTCAAACGTATTAATGCATATCCGAAATGATTTCATGGTTATGTTGTACATGTCATATATTACTCATATGACTCGTATTAGTCATGGGTAAAAACAAAGAAGGAATGTAAAAAAAACAACATGGCAAGTGTCATTTTACGTATCAAATATTACATTGGTTTAAAATGAATGAAGAAATGAAACACATTTAGGACAAACAAAATAGGTTATATTAGATATACTTATAAGGTAAAACCCATTACACTCTTTCTTTAAAAACTTAATATGAACACTTTTTTCCTTTTACTTGAGTCGGTAGAAACAACAATACAATTAAATTGTTTGCCTCATAATAACTAGTTCACAACTCATGTATAAGTGTACAACTCAACAGCTTATTTTGATTGTTTCACCTATATCATTATATCAAACATAATAAAATAAAAGATGTGAAAGATAATAACAAAGGATGATGGATACATCAAAATCTCAAGCACATAACACATTATATAAAACTAGTAAGTCTTAAGTTAGATTTTACCATGTCTAACTTACAATACTACTTCATAACTAGCCAATTATGAACAATTACGGAGTACCACCTCAACCCTTTAACAGTTAATTGCTAGTGGCTTGTTATTTGTGTTATTACTCACGTCCTCAAAAGATAGCTATGTTTTCTCATCACAAAAATTTTAGAAAACAAATAGGAGTCGTGAGACTTCATTCTATGTAACAACCATATATTTCTTCTAATTTCAGAGAAAACGTAATCGGTTGGAACTGTGTGCCTGTGATTTGGCATTTCCGGTGGTTCGTAACCACTAGCTACCTTCTTCCGAGGAAAACCTCTAGCGTCGAACAACCATCCAACCTAGATTGCTTCGAAACACTCGCACGTACAATTCCCCATTTGCGTCAACACTCAATATGTGGAGGCTATTTGCCACGGTTGAGGGTTACAAGCCGCGACTGAGAGGCGATTTGCTACAGCTGAAGGTTACAAGTTGCGGTTGAGATGGGTTATTCATCCATTGACCTAAATAGCTCGCACAAAAGGATCTCATGCTTCACTGACGTACTCTTCTTTGGTAGTTCAACACTTTGAAAACTTTTAAAATATAAATTAATGAAAGAGAATGTCAAATTTATTGTTGTAGACTAGCATCCTATTCATAGGATCTAGATAACAATAGATGGGGAAGCAGGAACACTAATAATTAGTCATGCAAGTTTCAAAATATAAATAAGAATTTTATTGAAATTTATTATTCAAATTTTTCTAAGAGTCAAGTAGAAATTCAATCACAGGAGTCGGACTTGACGGGGGGTTTTGTGTGCGTAATTTTTATGTTTGATTAATCATTTTAAAGATGGGATATAAATGGCTATTTAAAGTCAAAGAAAAAGAACAAATTGAAATTTGATATGTAAAGCCACAACTCAGATAATGTGTATGCGTATGTTTCTTTGAGCCACGGGTGAGGCTTGTTGGTTAGTTACTTGGTTCGTTTTTATTTTATCACAATTTTGTTCTAATTCAATGTTAAGTTTCTTATTGATAAGGAAGATATAGAGTTGGAATTTTTGCTTATTAATTTAAACGTTTGAGTCAGTTTTCATTAATTTAAGCGTTTGAGTCAGTTTTCATTTTATGAATTGTTTAGCACGGTTAGCTAGTTCAAGTAAATGAAGAGTTCCTTGTATCATGATTTATAAAAGTTTTTATTAATAAAAAGGGTCGCACAAGTTTGTGGAATCAATCTTGTTTGGTGTGGTCTTCAACTGCAACTGAAAATGATCATACTCGTGTTTCTACCCAGGTCTAGTCGCATCCTTACTCCAGCCCGCGATCAGTTGTATTCCTGGTTTCTACATCATTGTATTATAAAATAAGCAATATCATATTTTTTTCACCATCACTCTAAATATTTTCTTACATACAAGTGCATTGAAGAGGTGTTTAATTCTTCAAAAGTGGATAGAAAGTTTAACTCATTTCGATCAGCATAAGTTATACTTAACTAGAAGACCAATGGACCCTCATTTATTCTCCTTAACTTGAGGACAATAGCGATTCATATTGAGCCATGGTTATATTATACCTTAGCATACTATATAATTTCTTTCCTTAGTTCGGGTCACGTGTTGTGACTTGGTCTTAAACTCGTGGTTTGTTCTCTAGTTGTGACTGCCTCGTAAGGAACCAACAACAATAATATTTCTTAAGCCAATGATTGGTGACTTGACCTGGCATGTTAGGGCTTGTATCCCACCCTAGCTTAAGACGCAAGTTGGCCTCATGATGTGCCCACCTTCACTCGTGACTCTCGTTTCCTATCTCAAGTCATAACCTAGTTACGCCTATAGTTAGCCACAACTCTAGCTAACCCAACTCGATTGTCTAAGTTGGCCCGTTCTTGCTTTGTTTAATGCAAAAAGCAAGTGGTCGATTCTCAAATAGTCCACTACGGTCTAATATGAAACGGACCAATAGTTGCCAAGCGTCGTGCGTTTAGCTTGAATTTACACATCACCTCCACGATCTCGATAATAGTTTCATCAAACGATGATAAAACAGACAATATATTGGACATGCCACCGTCTTTAAAAATGTTTACATGAGGTAACATATCAATTTGTGGGCTTTAACCTTTGGTAAACACTTACCCTGACACTTGACTATTATAAAACCCCAAGCAAAGAGCTTTGTCAGCCGGATGGAACAATCATCCCAAGAATATGGATTGAAGCTCAGCTCCGTAAAAAAGTATAGTCAAGTGTAACCAAGGAATGTAATTTAGCTTTTCTCAAAAGGTGCTACACTTGAATGATTAACAAACAGTGTTGCCCTCATCATGTCAGAGCTTAGCAACCTTGAAATTAAGCAAGTAATCAAGCTTTAGTATATATATTACAAGCAATAAAGCAACTCAGTCATATCTGTGTTAATAACCATAAAATCAAGCAAGTAACCAAGCTCGAGTATACGATGTCCTATGCAACCAAGTAACTCAATCATATTTGTGTTAATAACCATGAAATCAAGCAAGTAACCAAGCTTGAGTATATGATGTTACAAGCAACCAAATAACTCAATCATGTTCAAGTTTTGTAACCATAAGACCAAGTAAGTAATCAGGCTTGGCTAGATGATGGTAAAAGCGTAACTCAATCATGTTCAACTTTTGTAACCATAAGACCAAGTAAGTAATCAGGCTTGGTTAGATGATGGTAAAAGCAATCACACTCATGTTTGAGTTAGTAACCATGAGATCAAGCAAGTAGCTAGGCTTGGGTATATGATGTTAAAAGCAAGCACACTCAATTTGAGTTAGTAACTATGAAATCAAGAAAGTTACCGAGCTTGGGTAGATGATGTTAAAAGCAACCAAATGAATAAACCATGCTTGAGTTGCAATCATGATATAAGTTGAATTGTCCATTGATGCTTGGGCAAATAATGCATTCAAAAAACTCAGCTAGGTCTAAGTTAATAACCATGAAAATGATTAAATTACCCAAACTTTCTTAGATAGATATAATTGAAACCATTCAAATCACACAACCTTTTTTGCAACAATAAGTTGTAATCATTTAAATAAACTATTCTTGAGTAAAAAATATCAAATGCAACCAATTTCGCAGCCATATATGAGTTAGTCCAAACACTCGACCATGTTTGGGTAGAAAGCACTACAAGCTGATTTGTTGCCCAACCATGTTTGAGTAAATATTATTAAAATCAATTATATACTTACTTATATCTACGTAGATAATGTTGCAAGCAAATACATTGCTCAGTCGGGTAACGACCACCACACGAGCATGGTGAAAACTTGTTCTAGTTGGGGCATAGGGGAACCCACCTAGATGTAACAAAAAGATATCACTATTAGCTATAATTTCATCTTTTATACATGATGATGACATGTTTTTAAGTATCAAGTTTTAGAAAATGTATTTCGAACTCAAAGCACTAGCATTTTTAAAGAATGTTATATGACCTTGGTTATAAGTTGTGACCCAAAAAATAGGATATGATCTCCAAGAAAGCATAAAATAAGAGATGGTGACAAAAACCATCACAATTTACAATTTTGATATCAATCACAAGTCTTCACGTGCAAGACGCAGCCTAGACCCCTATATACGCGAGCCGCGACTAGGGTAGTTTTGTTGGCATTTAAGGACAACTATTTATTTGAATGGCCAACATAACTAAAGCCTAACACGCATTTAGATGTTTAGTAGGCAATTCTTGTCCTAAACATACCACTACTCATATAGTTAACATATTAACATCCGCATCACAATGGAAACTCTACACATGTTCAAACATGGTTGACAAAGTTTAAAAGCAAAACTTCAAACGACAAGAGTTCGACCCACATAAAAGTCAAAAGAAACCATGACAAACAAAAGTAAAAGTAAACATAGGATCACTAACATAAACATAAACAAAATCTATCAGACTTTGGTAGGAGCAACAGACATTTGGATATCTTCAAGGCTTGAATCATACATGGCAACAATAGTGTTGTTCATCATGGGGGTTATGTCAAATTCATCATAATAGGCTATACGTTGTCTTATCCAACGACAATAGTTGATGTAACTAATGTGAATGACGCAAGAAGCCAAAGGAACAACCGTTAAAAACTAAACTTTCTTTTTTGTTCTTATTGTTAATTTTATTCCAATGTTATGGTGAAAACCATAGCATTGGATTGGGGGGACAAGATGGGGTACCACCCCAAACACAACATAAATCATTATTAAAAAGATTGAACGTGGTATGATAAGGTGATTACTTTTAACCAAAAGAAACTAGGTGAAACAAGAAAACCTCAGCCGCAGCTCAAGATGGTGTACCTCAGTTGCGGCTGACACGAATGAAATACCCTTAGCTTCAGTTGACACGAAGGGAATACCCTTAGCTTCGGCTGAAATGAAGGGAAGACCTTTAGCTTCGGCTGACACAAAAAAGAAAGACACGTATTGGTTATTAAAACTATAACACAAAACAACAAAGTATATAGGTTAATCTCTGAAAAAGATAATGACATAAGACCAAATCAACTATAAAGACAAGAAACATTAATTCTATATTAGAAACCCTTGACACCAAATGGGCATAGAACCCTCTAATCGAGCAGTTCAAATGATTGACCAATGAATACTTAGAATAGAATCACTATCTGAGAAGTTTAATATCGCAACCACTATAAATATCACTCCTCATACCATGCAAAAGGAGGATACAATCATTCTTTCACTCCAAACCTCTTGAGTCTTCAGCTTAACTCCACATATTCATGATCTTATTCTAATTGTTATACGTTTATGATTATGTTTGATCCGTTTTATATACCTACTGACTTGAGCGTCGGAGTGCCCTCGGTGCTTAATCTTTGGGGCCCTCTAACGAGTTTCTTATGGTTGTAGTTTATACACACAAGAAGAAGAGAAATAAGGTCGCACCGCCAACGAGTTGAATCTGAACCGAATGAGTCACTCTCTTGCACTGCTTCTTATTCGACTCACCTCTAGGTGAGAAATTTAGAGCAACATACAAAGAGGATCACAATGAAAAAGAAAATTACACCAAAAATTTCAAGGTAGATTACTGAATTTCCACCTATTATTGATCCACAAGAAAAAGTTAGATTTGATTTCACCCGATACCTCTTACATGTCTTTGAAAGAGTTACAAACAATGTTCAAATGTTAGATTTATTTTTGCAAACATATTATATATTCTTTCTTTGTATTGCGATAGTCACGATATAATCTTTAGGTACTAAACAATAAAATTGTGTATGTTTCGTTGAGCGTACGCAAGGGGGTAATTTTGCAAGCAAATTATTAGTTTCTTGAATACATCTAAAAATAACTCTTATCCTTTTTAATACATGAGTACGTTGTATATTTCTCTGAAAGTTATTAAACCATTCTTTAATAAACCTTTATTTATCTTATAATAGTTTAACTTGATTATAAAAGATGTGTTCCTAACCTTTATGGAAAATGTAGTCGATGTAATCTTAAAGTTCAATTTAAGCAAATATCACTGCGATTTAGCTGCAATAGCTGAGTATATGTAGTCTTATTGTTGCAGGTGAGTCTCTAAAATCATACGCTTTTAGAAATAATTGAGAAGGATAACAAAGTTATGGAAGAATAACAAAATTATTAAAGGTTTATCAATGTCAACTTATAAAACTTGATTTATCGAGGTTGACTTACAAAACTTGTTCACCAAAAGTTCATTGAGTAATCAATTTTAACGGTTTCTTTTAAGTTTATCAATTCTAAATTTTCTTTTGCGATTAATCATTTGATCTACTAATTATTATTGTCTGATCTTGATTCAAACTCAATTGCTTTAATCTATCATTGTTCTTTTGCTTATATAATCTATTGTTGTCTGTTTTGATTTTAATCTACATTTGCGATTGTTTTTTTCTTTACTTTAATCAATTGTTACATGTTTAACATTTTAATATGCTCTTTTTTTAGTCGGTGATGTTTAAGTTAATTAAGTTGTTTTCTGTCACACTATAAACAAATTTGTTTGTCGCCGGTTTGAAGCAAACATCTTTAGGAATAACATATAGGTGAGGGCTTTGAAATTTTGTTTCGCTTTAGGCTTCCAGGAATGTTAAACCGACCTTGCATTGTTGACTTAACTAATAAAAGTTCATCTTGTTTTATTTGCCTATAATCTACAATCAATCAACGATGGAATCCTCGTCTCTGATAGTTACTTATGTGATCGACTATCTAAATTTAATTATATCTTGGTGTAACAAACAATGCATCGATTATTTAAATTTAATTGGGAAAGAACCCACGTAAATCGTATTAAAATATTATTCACTTTGTCCTTATGGATTGTTAATTCAAAAATTCATCACCTGACAAAACCATTTTATTAAGTGGGTTGTTACATTTGATCCATAATTTTTATTGAGTAATTTTGTTTATTTTATCGGTTGTGATTTAGAGATGTCAGATTTCACCTTATGCATAATTATAAGAAATACATTTTACAATGTGTGACCATTTATGCATCAACAAACATTATATTAAAATATCAAAGACGACATATTCATCATGTTCATAAATTACCCAAAGACACGTTCTAAAAAGGCCGTCAATTTTTTTTGTAAGGAATCTTTCTTTCTTTTCTCAAGCATCATTCAATCAAGCTTTAAAAAAGAAACATTTTTTGTTCCTTTTCTATATTTAGTACTCTCAATCCTAAATATAATTGTGTTTGAAGCATATATTTTTTTACACTGAATTAAAAGACGAACAGACAACAACCTGTGTAGCTAGTCTTTTTGTATAGCAAAATTAAATCTTTTAAAAATCACATTCATAGATCTTGAGATGATATTAGTACGCATGACTCATTAGACTCGACTAAAAAGCTTCGAAATCTCAATAAAAAAACAAGATTATCAAATGCAAGTGATATAAACATGTGTTGTTGTCAATGCAATGTGACCCACCACGAAGACATTACTTTTGCATAGTTTTTTCGAGATAATTGTTATTTTCGTCCCTGAGTTACGGTCTCTTTTGTCATTCTATCAAAAAAAAATTTCTTCTTTTGAGTTTCTGACTTTTAAAAAGTTATCAATTTTATCCATTTTTATGATCTTTGTTAATTGTGTTTGTTATGTTAGATGTATTTAAGTCATTATATAAATGAAAACTTAATTTAAATGATTGGTATAATTACTTAAATGCTCCTGACTTAACTAACACGATTAGCTAAGTTCACAAAAATGGATGAAAATAACAACTTATTAGAAAAGTAAAAGATCCAAAAGAAAAAAGAATAATCTTTTTAGATGAAAATGTTAAAACAGATCAAAACTAGACGAATATAACTATTAACTTTTTTATTAAGGTAATTTCTTTTAAAATTTAGTCATGTATTAAATTATATGGATCAAGTTTGGTTTAATAAAAAAAAGTATTTGTGTCATTATTAATATATTGATGGTGGAAATCACACTACTAACCGTATAGTGTGCCAATTTTAAAAACAATCGTGTTCCGTCAAGTCTATCTTTATATAAATTTGTGAGTTGATCGATAAATTTACTCATGTTTGATACGCAGAAACAAGTGACAAAATAAAATGAACCATGGTAAGTGAAAAAAAAACATGTTTAGTTGGTGAATGTAATAAGATGAGCAATTACAAAGTTTATTTTATTCTTTCAGATTTATTCCATCCATTCCTTTTTTTCATTACATTTCTTCTTTCATCTTTAGTCACCACCACTCACTCACCACAACAACCACCATCAACCACTAAGATCGATCGTTATCGGCCACCACCACCAGGCACGACCGCCACCACCACCACAACCGATCGTCACGGCCATCACCACCATTACCATCGGCCATCAAATCGGTCGCCACTGACCATCACCACCACCATCATCACCATCAACCACCACCAATTACCACTAGCACGTACCGTTAGCACCACACCACCGGCAACCACCATCGACAACCATCACCACCAACTACCCCTAACACCACCGCAGCCCACCACCACCATCGCTACTAACCACAAGCCACCACCGTCACCGGCAACACCACCACTGGCCATCACCACCGACCGCCACCATCGATTACGACAAGCTACCCCCAACACCATAACCACCACTATCACTACCAACCCGGCCATCACACTGGTCACCACTACCACCCTTGGTCATCACTATCATAATCAATTTATATTTCGTTTTTTCATATTTTTTTATCTAACAAAAAATATAAATTAATGATTTATTCAATTATCATATGGTAACCAAACATGATAATGAAATATAATATTCTATTTTATTCTTTTATCCATTCAATTATTTCATCCATTCTATTACCTCGTACAATGGTACATTCCTTCAGTTACAACATCAACAAATCTCATTGTGCAAGTATGTATATGTGATTTGTAACATATAAATGCCTTAAAAATATTAACATAACTTATCATGCTTTCATTTGTAAGATATATTCCACCGGAAAAGACCTCTTAGAAATCTCATTGTGCAAGTATGTATATGTGATTTACTTGGCTTTTACATCGAGGAAAAAAAATGAAAAACACTTGCATGCCACAACTTCACATGGATGTGATTTACATTATTACCAACAACTTTAAAACCAATATATCTCTAAAATATGTGTGCACATAGAGCATCCTATGATGCTTTTTTGTTTCTTTTTTTAATCTTGGTTGGTAACTAGGGGTTGCGACCTAGTAGTAAAGTTGTATGTTTTTTTTCACGTGGTGTTATGTTTAAATCTTACTAAATAGATTTAGATTGGAGTTGAATATGATGATAAAGGGCTATTCAGAAAGAAAAAAAATATTGGTTAGAAAATTTAAAAAAAACCTATGTTTTAGAAACTCTTATTTACTATACTAGCTTTAGTAAACCCGTGTATTACACGGGTTGAATAAATAAAATATTAATATAATAAAATTATTAATTATAAAATGATATTTTAAAATATGATATAACTTAAATTACGTATAGGAAATGACTATAAATAATAAAACAATGATATCAACTTTTTAAAATATTATTTTTAATTTTTTTAAATAAACATTTTCTTTTAAAACAAACCTTATAAAAATACATTTTTTAAAAGAATTCTTATTACAACTCCCAAATTTGCTTAATTTTGTTTTTAAAATTTTGACTTTATAAAAGTATTAATTTATTTAGAAAAAACTTAATAAATAGATTTATTTTTTAATTTATTAAATATTAAAAAGTATTAAAATAATATTATTAGTA
>BJCM01083535.1:0-26466 GCA_018326385.1 Flaveria bidentis | reverse complement strand
TAAAAATAATATGCAAATAAATAAACAAGTCGAGCCCGAGCCAAGCTCGAGCTTTAAAAAGTATTTGTCGAGCAAAACTCGAGTTTTAAAAATAAAGCTCGAAACAAGCCGAGCTCGAGCTCTCCTAAGCCATCACAAGCCGAGCTCGAGCCATACGAGCTCGAGCTCGGCTTGGCTCGTTTGCACCCCTAGTTTTCATTATTAGAATATGTTATGATTTATGTATGTGCATTTCAATCATGGTTATTAAATTTAAACTAGTATTAAGCCCCATGTGTTGCCACAGGAGACGTAAAACCATACCAAGTAGCACTAAAAACACATCACCGTTAGTGACCACCAACCAAAACGTAGAATCAATGACACACCACCATTAGGCGAAACGTAAAACATATAAACCAATAACTAAGTAGATGTTGGACCAGTGCGTTGCAACAAGACCGCTAAACGCGGAAAAAATAACCGTAAAAATGTTGAACTACACATGCACATTGCGTCGTGTTAACTCGCAAAATGTAGATTGAAATATAAAACAATTTTTTTAAACATAAAAAGTATAGGAACCAAAGTTAAAAATGAAAAAACATTTGATCTAAATTGTAAAATATGTAAAAGGGATAGATTAAAATGAAAAAGTTAAAAATTTAAAAGAATAAGATATAAGTTGGGTAGAACCATTAAACCAAGTTGTATAATTTACAATGCATAAGAAATTTGATAATTATTAGTATATATACACCATCAAACCGTCAAACTGTCAAAACCAAACTCGTAAACCTAGACAGACCCGACCAACCCAGTTTGGCAGGTTTGGCTTGTCTTTCTTAAAAAAACCATAGTATTTCAATAGTAATTTCTCAAGGGCAAAGAGAAAGAAACTAACACAACACCACATTCTGGAAACATGATCACAGACCATACTGATGTTACTTAACATTCTGAAAAAAGATTCATAGACAAGATTATCATATACTCATTTCTACAGGAAATGAGATGTGGGTTCATAGAACAATATTAGCCTGATCTGATCACTTAGCTAGCAGGGACTGATGAGCCTGAGCCTGAGCCTGGTTCTCTTGGTTCTGCTGATAGTTGAGTGGCCTCCTGAACAGCATGATGTGTGGCTCCGGGCGGTGGATGGCATAGTGCACCCATCCCCGACTCTGTTGCACTTCAATCGCACGCCATTCCGTCTGTACAAACAATATCACAACTCACCAATCACCATCATCACAACCTCACTCAAAAAAGAAAATTCATTGGTGTAATTGTAATTATCATTTCTGTACATTTTTAGACGAAAACTCAGACAGATTTCAAGTCGTCTAAAAAACAAACTTGAGAACTTCTAGCCCTATTTCCAAAAACATTTTATCGTCTTTATCATATGCCACTTAATTCATTACTCTTATGTTGTAATGCTGAATAATCCTACAATGGTTCGATCTCTGATTTGATGGATAATCAACCACATCGATTCCTACAACGGTTTGATCTCTATGGAAAAACATGGTCAGAAAAATTTAAGGTTTATCGATTGGCTGTGAAACCACCTAATCATTGACTCAATTCAATCGCTAAAAGACGAAATGAACCCATAGTTTTCTACTTATAGCATCTCCCATAAGATCTAGTTGAAGCGATGAATATAATCTTGAAATCAAAAGGCACATACCAAAATCATTTTGACATGAGCGGTTGGTTATGACAATAATAATCTAAACTTAACAGTGTATAAAAATCGCGAAAATCGTCAGTCAAGTGATGACCAAACAGATTTGCACATACGAAACCCTAATAACACATCAAAACTAACAATATACCTCAGATAGAAGACGATTCTTCGGAAGAAGCTTCGCAACTTCTGGAGGAAGAACAACATGCCTAGAAATCCCAATTTCAAAGCAACGATTACAATTTACTCCAAATCGTCACAAGAAACTAACAATTAAAGAGAAGATAACAACGATCGAAATACGATATCATCAAACCCTGTAAACAAAAGTATTACCTGTACTCGAACGTATCATCAAAGTACTTCTCGGAGTACTGGATCTGACCCATAATCGAATCAAAATCTTACAGATTTCAACCAAATCCTATTGAGATAGCGAATAGAACAACTGCACAATACGATTAACGAATCAAACAGTGAATGAATTGCAGAAGAAATCAATATTTTTAAGAATCAATTAAAAACCCGAGATACCTGAGGGGCGGTGCGGCGATGGAGAAAGGGGGATGAAATGGACCCGTAGGAATACTTTCACGTACATATATATTGTGCTTAAAATTCAGCAACGGTTAGAAATTGATTCCATATTTCAAAATTTGAATCATATCTAATATTCCAATTTTCAAAATTTTAAATTTAACCACTTTTTCACAACTTTTTTTATTTTTATATATAATTATACTAAAAATTATTATATTTTTCTTCTATTTTTCAATTAAATAATACTTTTTATAGCCTTATTATTATTTTTTTCTTTCTTCTCCACTAACAACCACTTTAAAAAATATTAAAAATTTTATAAGGATTGAACAGTGATTCTTTAAATATATCAATCCACAATAATATTTTATTCTCTCATTCACTCACAACCACTCAAAATCATTATATATAATATACCAAACACACTCACATACTTTTAAGAACTTCACTGTGAGTGCTCTAAGTGTAGGGCTTTTACCGAGCAACCTCGGCAAGTGACGTGGAGGGTCACGGTAACACTGTTGGCACAACGCAGTAAATCGCATCGCACCACTCCCGACTCAAGTCGAGCACAATCAAACTTATCATTATTTATTTTAGGTGTTGTGTGATGAGACATAGTGAAAGCGCTAAAGAGATGGAAATGAGAATTGTAATGTGCGAATGCGACGTTAAGTTAGATTGTGATTGTGATGTGATTTGACGTGCTAAAAACACTAAAGATGGTATAAGAGTATAGCATTGTGCTAAATGATTTACCCTCAACCTATGTGATCATAGGTTCAAATCTGCAAGGTGTAAATTAATAGTAAATTATTGTTAGAAAAATTAATTTAATAATACTATTAATATATAATGAATAGAAATATGAAAAATTCAAAAACGTTATTTTAATATATAAAAAAGCAATTTACTTTATTGTTCTTAAAACAGAATTGGATAGCGAACCGAACATTTTATTGGTCGAACTGAATTTAAGAAACAAATACTGTAATAATTATATATTATATGTATACAAATTCATTTAAACGATCACAAAACTAAATGGAACTGGCAAATGAGAAAATTTAACGACTAGCTTGGTTAAAAAAAGAAAACAAATTGTGTTGGAAATTGTTGTGGAATAATTGGGTTTCCTTAAATATTAATTACCTCGTGTTGAGAACCGAAATGGAAAATCCTAACAAGAGATGCTCTGTAAGAACAAGGTTTGCCGATGGTTAATACTAGTTGACCCTATAACGGCACTTCCTTTGAAGACACTGTTCATGTTCAAAACTCATGTTGACTCGCAAAAATCATTGTCATCATAAACTTCGCTAGGAAATGCAGAAGAAACGACAAGAAATTTGACAAGACAAGTTCGTGTTACAAAACGACGGTGGAAATCATTACATGATATGATGGTGTGAATTAAATCTTAGAAGTATTGTAAGTTAGTCATGATCGACGTTTGTTGTTTGTTTCTAACTCCTTCCGAAAAGATTTTATTAAGAATACACCGTAGTGTGAAAAAACAAAGTTAATTACATGAAATGTTCTTGTACGTAGGTTAGGTTCATTTTTACTTTTAGTCCCAAAGTTCAAGAAACTACAAGTTTGATCTAACATTTTGTCAAAACGTAACACAAATGATTATAAACTAAAATACTCCTAACTATTAAAAAATTAATAATGTTAATTTTATTAATACAACACACCCACACCCACATCCACACCCACCCTTTGACGTACACTCCTTCCATCAAAACCTATAATAACAACCACCACCGCCACTCTATGCCTCTAACACTGCAAACCACCACAGCTTCTACACACCACATGTCACCCTTCAACACCGCAACCGAACACCGTCGTTTGAAGCTTTACTAGTTGATTTTATTCTGACTCGTTTTTAAGATAGACTACCACCACAACCTGGCCACCTCCCCCACCACCGTCGTAGCTGTCATGAAGAACAACCAGAGGTTTACACCTATGGAATGTTTTTATACTACGGGAAGATTGTTAGACAAATACATTACAATATTAGAATCATGTTGATTAATTGTTCATGTAGTATATGTAGGGGTACTATTATCTATTATATATTTTGCTAGAATGGTGTCGGTTGTCATTTGGTTCACTGGCATCAACTCGTGTGGGTAAGCGTTATGTGGCCTTATAGTCACAAGTTCAAATCTCACTCTAGCCAATAGTCTTCCAGTAATTAAAAAGGATTGTCAATGAGCTATGATGGATTATGTTTGTTATGCATGAACTTCCGGGTATCTTGTCCACAAGACCCTTTGATGTGACAACGTTGATGCACCATTTAACAGTCAATCCTATATTTCATCAGCACACAAAACATTTAGCGATTAATCTCATATATTTCATTAGATATATGGTTCTAGCACAGACTTTTACTAGCAGATATGTTTCTATAGTCTCCTAGTTTACCGGTATCTTGACCAAAGGGTTGTAATCATCTCGTTTAGATACTCTTAGGTCCAAGCTTACCGTTGTTGCGTCCGTTTCTTTTCGCTTGTAATTTTTCGAACGTAGTGAATGAAAGAAAAATAGACCTAAACATAGGGATCTTTTATATAATTAGTTTATCGATCTAATTTTTATTTAAAAGTATAAAATGATAAACTATCTCAAAGGTATAAAATCACGAATTAAATGTTTTTGTCCGACGACTATTGAAATTTTGAAGAGGTAACAAAAACATTAGATTATAGAAAATCATTGTTTTTCAATGGCTAATTAAGTTCATTCATTAACAATTGATAAAAGGTCACTCACGTTCTGCGAACATAGACAACACTTGTAACCCGACACACCCATCATTTCACGGAAAATCCATCTCCCAAAAACTCTTTGTGATAAAACTCATAGGCCACCCAAAACATATTAATGGTATAGAGGATGATTCCGATACAAATCTGAAGCTAACTAAAAATTGTAAGAACATATTTGAAGCTTTGATAAAACACGTTGAAGGTTAGCCTAATAGTTAATGAGAAAAACGGTGAATTAATAATATGCTACTAAAAGAATTAATGTATCGTCTAGAATACAAGTCTATTGCTAGAATCTTTAATACCTTAGACTTTATTAATAAGTAACTACTTTCATAAAAAATTAACCTAAATTAACTTTTACATACATTATTATTTCTTTAAAAAATTATATCATTAAATTAAATTTTTGAAATTTTAATATGTATATAAGATTGCTATATTTTTGAAAAAAAAAATAATTGACATAAAAACATTTTCAAATGTAGCACTTAGTAAATATACACGGTGCTACTTTCGTAAAAGTAGCAGTTAACGAAAATAATACCTCACGATATCAAAATGGAAATTTTATGAGAAGTCAAATTTTGTTGTATTTATTAAGACACGATTCTAAACATAACAAACAGTATTAACAAGTTCAGCCTAAAAGAAGGAAATAAGTTTGGTTGCTGATAGCATCGTTTGAGCGGTTTCAATCAATTTTCTATTTTGTCTTTCAACAACTCTATTTTGTTGTAAAGTTCCTACTACACTGAATTGTCTAATTGTCCCCTTTGAATCACAAAATTCATTCAAGATGTGATTACAAAACTCTATTTTATCACTTCTTATGCACTTGATTGTTTTAGCAATATGATTTTCCATGATAGTCATGAAATTTATTAGCAAATGAGGCATTTCATCCTTTGTTGCTAAAAAAACCCAAATAAATCTAGAAAAACCACCGGTAATAACCAAACAATATGTATGACGTCCTAAACTCAAAACACTCACATGACCAAACAAATCCATATTTAGTAATCGGAGGATTGATTCAATTTTGGTATGAGCTACTGGTCTGTGAGGAAGTTTATATTATTTACCTTTTGAACATGACAGACAATGTTCAATAAGTTGAAATTCTTTCAATGGTAAACTTACAACATGATTTTCTCGCACCAACTTGTTCATATTCTTAATGTTAACATGTCCAAGATGACGATGCCATAACATTGAATCACCTTTTGAGGCTTTTGATAACAAATAAGACGTTACAAATTCATATCCAACAAGTATGTTTTAGAATAAGACATTCTTTATGAGTGAAGCATGAAGAATAATGTTTGTCACACATTTGAGAACTTAACTAATTGTGCTTTAATTCTTCAACAAAACTTACGTCTTCGAAGCTTAACACATTGTTTGTCATTGTATCTTTTTTTGTAATTTTACATCTTTTATCCCCGGTAAAAATAACATAGCCACCATTGTAAGGTTAAACATAATTTAACAGTAATATGTTAC
The DNA here is from genome assembly GCA_018326385.1 of Flaveria bidentis. NCBI lineage: Eukaryota > Viridiplantae > Streptophyta > Magnoliopsida > Asterales > Asteraceae > Flaveria > Flaveria bidentis. Next base: position 19,959 of record BJCM01083535.1, on the reverse strand, counting down.
TCATCATGTGTCTAGAACAACCACTATCAACATGTCATACGCTATTAATGACTTGCCTTGGTTTTTTCTGTACATATGAATAAATTTAATAAAGTTTAGGAACTCAAGCCATTGTTAACTTAAAGAATATTGTTTTCATTCAAATATATCATTGACTTTAATCATATCTCTTTTACTATTGAACACATAATCATCAATGATGTCAGAATCTATATTTTTGGCCTTGACTTTCCATTTTTGATTTGGTTTTATCAATTTTGTGACAATTCTCTTCAACTTATTTTTCACTTAATTAAGATTGCTTTCATCAACATTTTGTGATTTATTAATCACATTTGTTTTATCCAAGTTATTGATTATCGAAACATTAGGTTTTGCTACAAAAGATTTTGAATAATTTGAATTTTTATTAAACTTGGCGTTAACAAAAAATTGTTTTCTATTTTATGCAATAGAATTATGAAAATGTTGTCTGCTTGTTGATTTATGTTGATTTATGTTGATGAATTTAATTTTTTGCTATATCATTTGGTTTTCCACAAACATAACAACATGGTTTATGATAAACATTATGCACTCGTGTATTTCCCTCGAAGTGTTTATGATAAGCACCAAAGTTATTATAGAATCCGACTTAAGTATTTCTTTGGTCTTGTGATTCTTTAACAGTCTCTTATTTTTTTCTTTCATCATAAACGTTCCTAGCTGGATCCAAAAAAATTGAGGTATTTTTCTTTATCGGTTGATTTTTGTCTTAAAGCCTTTTGAGACATAGTTACTAGAATTGGACCGGTTTCCATGACACCTGACCTACAGACATCTTGTTTCACATGTATCATTAAGAATTTTATTTTTAAAGAATCAACCATGCATTTCTTTAAAAATATAATCTTCATTATCTATATTACCTTTTGAAACATATATATTCTTGAAAACAATTTTCAAGTCAGATAATGATGTTGTAATTTTTTTTCTTTCTTTTTCATTATGAATGAGTTTTGCTTTTAACTTCTTTTGTTTAGTTGACTCGATTGAACAATCATTTGCGAGACCAAAAAACATCAAAATTTTTATTATTTGATAGTAATGAATTACAAGAAGATGAATTTTCAATACAATTTTTATTATTTTTATCTTGAAAATCTATTTCATTACTATGTCAACCTTCCACCAAACCATCTTTTTTCACACTTTCTATACAAAGGTTAACATTATTGAATTTAATTTAAGTTTTTATGAATGGATCAATAGTCAAAGTCAAAGAAAAGTTGACCGAAGGTTTGAAGTCACAATTTGGTTGAATCCCAAACCGTAGTTCATTTCTTCATCTGTTGTGGTAATCGATGAATGTAAGCATGTATAACCATGATTAATTGGCGGTGGAATTTTGGAAATTCAATACCACTATTATCACCATTTAATCTATTGCGTCATTCGTGATTTAATTATATCTTCAACCATATTTGAAGAAAATTCAAATTTATCAACTGTGAGTTTGGCGGATAAGAATTCACTATTTAGTTTATTTATTTTTAAAGCTAGATTATCATTTCGTTTTGTCAAATCATTATTTTTACATTCTTATCATGATGATTTAACTATAATTGAAATTTATCAACTTCCAAAATCGAGTACTCATTATGAACTCTGTATTTTTAAACTTTTTTAATACAGGAATTAGTACAAAGATTATTTTATACGTCATTTGTGACTTCTGACTTTGCAATATCTTTAGGCACTCCTTTCACCATGAATGTTTTTATCACTTTTTTTCTTTCATCAATTTCTTCTCCTGCTTATGTTGCTGGAGTAATCTCGACAGTTTTATCATCTTGAGTATAAGCATGTGTTGAAGTCTTCTCAATAACAATAGAAGTTAAATCTTCATTCTCTTGTGTAGTTGGAGTCTTCTCAATAGCTTTTTCTTTATTAATAATCTTAATAACCTCAGTCTTCTTTACTAGTGATGGAGTAGTCTCAACAGCATGTTCATTAGTAACATATTAATCATCATCGTTTCCTTTAGCTTTAGCAAAACCTCTTTTAAGCAAATCACTTGACACAAACTCTACAAATAAATTTTTTGTTGCTTCGTCTTCTTCACTGCCTTTGATCTCTGCCAATAAAGTTGTGGATAATTTGAGATCTAATATCTCTATTTGATCAGACGGGTCATAAACTCCATTAGTTTGAATTACAAGAGCTTTGTTGCCGGAAGTACTAGCTTTATCATTCTTGGCTTCAACTTCAATTGTCATCATTTTCTTACCACCTTCGTTCGGATTGATCTTTGGTTCTGTGCATTTCCTAGCAAAGTGCACAAGTTTGAAAAGTTATTTGCCCTGTATACCACCATCGCCATTAGGAATAAATGAAAACGAATCAAGCTCATTAAACTTGTTAGAAAATCCATCCATAAGTAAAGTAGGATTAAGATTCTTGCCAAAATGGGTTTCTATCCAAGTAATACACTGAAAATAGATCATATTTGTAATTAAAACCAAATGATATTTTCTAAGCATCTAGATGATTTATATTAAACCAACTATAATTCACATACATTAACGGTGGTCTACTGATCCTTTCCTAATTTCTCAGGGATACCTTTAGTTGAAATAATTTTAAGATGCAAAGTAGTTCCAGGTTTCACCATAATCGCCCTATGATTATTCAATAAGAAAACAATCGTGTTAATACATGTAAATCTTATTGAGAATAAGATAAGTTTTAGATTAATCAATTTGAGCATAACCTCTAATTTCAATGAAATGAAATCAACATTCTAAGTCCAAATGCCAGTAAGCAACATATCACAATTCAGCAAAAACATATCAATTGAAGTTTTGATTTCAATAAAATAAGATAAACCTAAAAATGGCGATAAACATCATTTGAAACACGAATAACTAAAATAAAAAAACACATCAATTGGAGCTCAACTTTCAATGAGAGTATTCAGATTATGTTAAATCACAATATCAAAATAATAAACCAAAATAAGGCATCGATAGGGTTAGAATTGAGTTGGAATATGCGAAGAACATCTTCTTTGTACTCAACAATCAACAAAAAAACAACTACAAGTAAACAAAATCAACATTGAATTGCAAAAAACAACAAAATTTTGAATCTAAAAAAGGCAATAAGTATTTAAATCATACTAAATTGCATATGAATCCATGGAATTCAAGTTTAGCTTCTGATTTCAGGTTCATAAATCTTATCTGAATTCCGACATGCTTTTATCATTCTCACAATGGAAGAAGGATGATTATATGCAACATTTGTAGCCTTAGAATACGTTGATAGAGAAATGAACGATGACATTTCAATTTTCAAATATAATGAAAAATGAACCGGAAGAAGATGTGTTGTAATTGATATAACAATCAAATGCGAGGGAAGGTTTGTTACGTTTGAGCATTCCCGACCCGAAACCCAAACCCAAAACCCGAATACTATAATATAACTTCGTTCGGGCATGGGTTCAATGTGACCCACAACAAACTCAATCAAGCAGCCCAGATCAAACGATAGAAGAGGCCCAACAAGTTGAACCATCTTAGCTGCAATTTTTGTGAAAAAGTCGAAAGACTTGTTTAGAGTTTTGAATGAGTAAATATCAAGTTTTTCTTCAAAACAATGCATTATGCCCTTTTTTATATACCAAAAAAAGAGTAAGTTTTAATAGTTGAAGGGCTAGAGTGTAAATATATAAAAAAGAGGTTTGCAGACGTGTAGCATGAAATCATATCATGATTTCTTGTACAATAAATAATTATCAAAATATGACTAGAGAACTAAAAGTTGATAATTTGTTTTAATTTAGTTTTTAGTTACATCCACCGGAATGCTCTAGTTATTTTTTAAATGGCAAAGAGGAAAATTTATATTTCTATAATCTTATACTAGTTAAAAACTCATATACCATAAATGTATTTAAATTTTTGAATAGTAGACATTACTATTAATATCTAATACGAATAGTGATACGAATATCCGAACTTTATATTTTTTATTTTTTTACAATAATTATATATATGCTATATAAAATAATGCAAAAATCAACACACTTTACAAAAGTCTTAATATATAGAGTTCATGTTGGTGGCAACAACATCAAATGAAACATATACCGAAATGCAAATAAATATAAATAATTTTTCACGCTATATGCGGAATTGAAAAAAGTATTATATCTTAAAATTTATACAAGAAAAACTAATTTATATACAAAATTAAGCATAAAAATTATATAATATAAAAGCCACCTTTCTAAAGTTAAATGCAACACTACCATTCATCTAACTCTTTTAGAAGGTGTAAATCTAAAAAGAGGAGTTTGAGAGTTGTTTTGTCACATGTTAATTTGTTTAACTCTCGTGCGAAATTTATATTGGTTCTAGGTAAGCAATTTTGGTCTTATGTTATGGGTGTAGCAGCTGAAGTTATATAAGGAGACGTTTGCATTATAGATAGCACGTCAGATGCTTGATTACAACATACGTAGTATGCTTGTTATTATTATAGATGACAGTTATAGCTGAATCTAACAGAGTATGGGATGGGGTAAGCGGATTAAGGACCGAGAATAAGATTAATTTTTATTTTTTTCACAGGTATGGGATTGCATTGTATACCCGTTTACCTCACCTAATTACACAATTAATCATATCCGTTTACCTGATTATATACCTAGACGGGTATACCGATACCCAACGGGTAGATATATACTACATACCCGACGGATTTTACGTTGAGTATGTGACGGATTTTCAAATCGGGTATGGGATGGGATTACCCATACCCGTCCCAAAGTTGCCCATTGTTGTTCTTAGTATTTATTAGGATACAAGTGTACAAAGCTTAATGTTACAAGGATCTTGGATGATTTAAGATTTAGGGTTAATGTTAACCAGGATTTATAGCATTTATACTAAATCTCGAGTATTTTATCTTAATATTACAAAGCTTAATGTTATAATAGCCTATGTTACATTAGACATGGCTATTTATACTAGCTAACCAAGATATAAAGTATTCCATTTATAGTCGTATAATAAGGTGTAATCTAGAACCATCTAAGTCTAGATAATTCTAAGAAATTGTATAGTGTTTTCCATGATCATTTCATGAACCTTTTTTTGCATCATTTGGGTAAACTTTTGTAGGATATTCTAGATCCTTCTCTACTTTATTTAATTGGTCTCCTTTGACATTTCTTTGACCACGTTTTCTAGCACCTTGTGAGATGTTATAGACCTGTCCATTGCCGCCACGCTGAACTAGAATTACTTGGGCTATTTCAAGTATTCCAAGCAGCCTTGGTTTCTTCAAATATACTACTGCGACCTAATCTTAGGCAGGTTGTGACATTTGTCTAGAATCACATGACATGCAACATTAAATCATATTATGATTTCCAATAAATAAATAACTATTAAAATGAGAATAAAAGTAGATATCATATTCCTTTAACAACAAATCAGCATAATATTTTTAGAAGCATACTATCAAAGGATAACAAGATGAAAATTCAAGGATAGGTATAAGAATTTAAATCAAAATTATATCATTCACTACATTAAAAAAATTTAACTTCCCTTAGAGCATTCACATCATCCCTCATTCAGAGTATCTCCAATTTAAAAGAAAAAATCCATCTGAATGATCTAGTCTTGCTCCTACATCATGTTCCCCATCTACATCTCCTATAATTTTAAGAGAAATCATAATGATCCCCCGTATTTTGGGTCACAACCTATTCTTTAATCGGTTATTTTATATTTGTTATAAGTAGTTGTAAGTGAAAAAAATTAAAATAAAAAATAAAAATTAATAATCAAATATTATTTAATTAAAATAATAATAAGTACGAGGAAGCTAATGCGGAAGTTTTTTAGAAGATAAAGTGAATTTTAAGGAATTATAGTTTTTTCTGTTAATCATGTGGGTGGGAAAACTAGTATGAATAGTTATGTTTAACTCATAGAAATGTGTGTATATTTTTATCACACCATATTTTCTTGAGTGGTTTCCATGCAAGAGGATATGTAGTGGTATCATGGGTGTGCAAAAAAATATTGTCAAGTATGTGTCATTTATGTAAGTCTAATGTTCACGTTCACATTTCTTATAAGAGTCTAATGATGTAGTAAGTGAAATTATATTTTTATTTTTTATATGATTGGCATTTAATGTTTAAATATAATCATATTTATTAATTTTAATCTAGAAATATATAAAAAGTTTCATTCAATTAAAAAGTTATGATAATATAAAGGACTTACATTAATTAATCAAAAAACATACTTGGAAATGAAATCAAAGAAAAAAATTACAATCATCGTTTTTATATTAGTGTCTTCATTGGCCTTCCCGCCGATTTACATTCACATTCGTCAAATGAGAAATGTTCACCCTAAAATTGCGCATATGTGTGTTTATCAATCATTGGTTCTCTATTTTCGTCCACCCAAACACTAACCAACGCAAGCTCTTCATACTTTCATAGAGAGTCCACTTTAGTGTTTGGCTTCTTATGACCTAATATCTAAGGTTTGGGGTTGAAATCGTAGCATTCTTCTTATGTTTCGTTTGGTTTTGATTTTATGATGTTGGGTGAAGCCGGGTTGGTTGAGACAATTTAAACATTTGTCCGATGGACAAAAGTATGAATTTGGTTTGGGTTTGGATCCATTTGGGATCGATATCAATTTGACGAATCAATCTTTTGATTTCAGTCGGGTTGGTTGCTAAGGCAGGGTTGCTTTGGATTTTAAAAATACATTAGATAAATTATCATATTTTATAGGGTAAATTTTATATAATCATTCTTCTTAAGGTTTGATTGCTCGAAAGGTTCATGTAGTATTCTTTGATTTCATTTTTAGTCTCCAACTCTTAGAAACTACAATTCTAGTCTAATAGTTTGCACGAAAATGATCCCTGGATTGAACAAACATCCGCATCAGCTGCATCCAAACCGATAAATGTCCATTCCTCTCTTGTAGGGCTGTAAACGAACTGAACATTTAGCGAACAATTCGTGAACTGTTCAACGGGAATTTCATTTATTTATGTTTATTTGATATAGGAACGAACATGAACAATAAATTTTCGTTCGTTTAGTTAAATAAACGAACATAACAAAGGATGTGTTCGTTCTTTATGTTCGTGAACACTCAATAACGTGTTCGTTTATCGAAACATTATGTTTGAGATGATTATGTTAAATACTTATCTTTGGTGGATATTAGATAATGTTTATTATTATAATTAAAAAATCAATATATGATGGTTGTTTATTTGTTTTAGAAAATTTTGTTTGTGTTCGTTAATTTCATAAATATTTGTATGCATGTATTTGTATTCGTAAACAGTTCATGAATAAATTTATATTCTTAATGAACGGGAATAGTTATAATCAAATTACAATGAACAAGATCCCGTTAGTATTAGTCCGATTTAACAAACGGAGGCTTCAATTTCAAATGAATGAGCTTTTTTAGCCCCAATCTAATCAGTAAACAAACCCATGAAAATCTTTGAGCGGCAGTTACATACATCGTTAATCCAGAATGTGTGGCGATTCATCCATTTATGATTCTTTAGGGTTTGCAATTTTAGTGGCTACAGGCGCTCGATTTCTTTGTTCAAATATGGAGAAATAAAGAGATGCAAACAAAGAAACTAGAGTCCATAAGAACAGTGGCAGCAGATACAAGAGGGAAATTTCGGTTGAATTGAAAAGGATTGAAAAAAAAACATCATTTTGAGGTTTGATTTCTTCATTTTTTTTCGGACTAATAAGCATGGAAATATTGTTTTATACTTTCTTTTGGATTTATCAATTTCTTGATTTGTGGGGTTTCGTTAGGAAATCACATATCAATTTGCTACACTTATTTCATCTAAGGAAAAATTCAATTTTGATTAGCTAAGTTTGGTAAGTTTTTGATATTTTATCTCAAAAATCAAGAAAATGGGTGAAACTTATAAAAGCAGCATTCAAAGAAAAGAAATTTCATTTGTTTGGTAAGCAAATAATCACATCAACCATAACCCCAATATTCATAATTGTTCCTATATCGAAGAAATTACTAACTGTTGGTTATATAGCTCGAAAATCTGGAGTTATGCTACTTATTAAACAAATCTGGATTGTGTATACATTTTATAAACTAATCAAACAAAAGTCAACTTAGTATAAGTATTTTGACTGTTGCATAAGTCATAGTTTCAGCAGTCGTTGCTGATGATTTGTGTAAAATTGTAATCTACTTGAAATGTCATTCATTTTCTTAGTTTTATTTGCTGTGAGACCAGAAGGCTTTAGAATGAATTAGTGCATGAGTAATGGTTGTATTTATATATATGGTGGTTTATGTGCAATTGTAAAGCACACAAGGTGTTTGATGTAATGCCAAAGAGAGATGCTTTTGTTTTATTACAACTGGTAAGCTTGTAGTTTGAATCTTGTATTGTGCATTATTTAAAGAAAAGATAAATCTAAAGATTTCGACCAAGTTTTAGTTGAAGAGAAATACATTTGGAGGTTCATATAACTTTAGTTAAAATGAAATGCTTTTGAATGTACAGGTGATGTTATACGCAACCAATGTAGTGAGATTCATGTCTAGAATAGAAAGATCCTCTTGTCTTTTCTAACACAGGTATGTTATTTATATCGATCCATCAGCATTCATTTAAAATATCTAGTAGCTTTATTTTTGTGTATATATGAAAGCAACCATAGTATCTTGATTTATTAGGACTAAATGATATATGACAAGTTTTTTTAGTAGGATTTGTGGAATTTGATTATGCATACACACAAATAATATAGGAAACATAAGGCAGAAAGCAAAATAATTTTTTTTGAAGAAAAAGGCCATGTATTTGTATCCGCTTTGGGCCCCTAAAAAGCTTGAGCTGGCCCTGTTTATATGATATCATCTCTTAGCAGGTAATAGTTGATTAGGAGAATGGAAGCTTGAGGTTAAGTTTAAATTTTTATAGTTTGTTGCCAGTCAGGTTCATTTAGACATCTTCATTAACCATTTACTTGATCTATTTTTTTTTATCTCACACATTGATTTGATTTAGATAAATGTAACCAAATTGACACATTTGTAGTCATACGAATCGTAGTAGCTAAAACGGTACGAGGACCCTGTAAGAAAAAGATATCTGGGAAAAGGTCTTAAATTTTTATTTCGCTTTGGGTTCCCAAATTGGTTGAGCCGTCCTTGCTTAGATTAAGGATGTTTAATACATAAGATATACACTATGCCTAGAATTTTATATATACAAAAATCACCTTTTATATAATTTTGTTTCTAAATAAATAAACACACCAGCTTAGGAATTAATGTTTTTATATTTCTGTTTTAGGTGTTGATTTTGCAGAATGTATATCATCAATTAGGGTTCTTTGAAGCTTCAAAGATGAAGCTTTTCAATTCAAAATCAAGAAGATTTTTTTCCTCGTATTAAAAGTTGAAAATTGAAGAGGTACCAGTGTTTCTTCCCAAAATGTGTCACCATGTATCATACATCAAGCGAACATTTTGCAGAGCCACCGTGCCAAATTTGCAACAACAATTCACCCATCAGCTCCAAATTTCCCAACCCATTTCAATTCATGAAGAACAAACATACTCCCGTCTGTTGACTATATGCCTTCAACACTGTAAACAAATTCAATCCCGCAGGCTGTTCGATGAAATGCCTCAAAGAATCAAACAAGCTTCCAGAGATGTTAACATCATCCATGCCCAAAGTTTGATACTTGGGTTTGATTCAAAAGGAAAACTTGCCAATGCCATTGTCGATTTGCACGTGAAATGTGGCAACATTGCCTTTGCTCAGACAGCTTTTGATCGGTTGGAACAAAGGGATACACTGGCTTGGAACTCAATTTTATCTATGTACTCGAGGCGGGGAATGTTGGAAGATGTTCTACAACTGTTTGGTTCTATGCAGGCTTCTGGGGTGGACCCAAATCAGTTCACTTATGCCATTGTTTTATCGGTTTGTGCACGATTGACAGACGTTGTGTTGGGTAAGGCTGTGCACTGTCATGTTATTAAAACAGGGTTCGTGTGCGATTCGTTTTGTGAAGGATCACTTATTGACATGTATGCAAAATGTAGCCTTGTTGATGATGCATCAAAGATTTTTGATGGGTCTGTGTACTCGGATACAGTTTCTTGGACTGCAATGATTGCTGGTTATGTTCAAGGTGGTCTTCCTGATAAGGCGATAAGATTGTTTAAGGATATGTTGAAACTGGGCCATATACCAGATCAAGTAGCATTTGTAACTGTCATAAGTGCGTGTGTTGAATCGGGATGTTTTGATGATGCACGCCATTTGTTTGACAAGATGCGTGATCCAAACGTTGTAGCATGGAATGTGATGATCTCAGGGCATGCTCGGGGCGGTTATTACTATATAGCTATTGATTACTTCAAGAGCATGATTACATATGGGATTAAACCAACAAGGTCCACTCTAGGAAGTGTTTTGAGTGCCATTGCAAGTACATGTGATCTTGAAATCGGTTCACAAGTTCATGCCCTAGCAACCAAACATGGGTTGTTTTCCAATGTTTATGTTGGAAGTTCCTTAATCAATATGTATGCAAAGTGTCAAGAGATGGGTTCCGCGAGGAGTGTGTTTGATGCATTGGATGACAAAAACACTGTTTTATGGAACACAATGCTTGGAGGTTATGCACAAAATAGAAATGCTGATGAAGTAATTGGAATGTTCATAAACATGAGACATTTGCGCTTCATACCTGATGAATTCACTTACACCAGTGTTTTGAGCGCGTCTGCTTCTTTGAAAAGTGTTAAATTAGGGAAGCAGTTGCATTCACTTGCTATTAAAAACAAATTCAACATGAACTTATATGTGGGAAATGCATTAGTAGATATGTATGCAAAGTCCAGTTCTCTACAGGATGCTATGAAACAGTTTAGCATGATAAAGAATCGAGATAATGTTTCTTGGAACGCGATGATAGTTGGGTTTGTGCAGGAAGAAGAAGAAAACAAGGCTTTTAGCATGTTTCAGAGCATGAGAAAAGAGGCGATCACCCCTGATGAGGTATGTTTTGCTAGTTTACTCAGTGCTTGTGCAAATATACAATCTCTCACCAAAGGAAAACAATTGCATTCCCTTTTAGTTAAGTTAAATATGGAAACCAGCCTTTATGCTGGAAGCTCTCTTCTTGATATGTACTCCAAATGTGGCCTCATTTCAGACGCCCAAAAAGTTTATAGTTCTATGCCAGAGAAAAGTGTAGCTTCTACTAACGCTTTGATCAGCGGATATGCTGTTCAAAATTCCATTCCATTAGCTCTAAATCTGTTTAGAGATATGCTATCTGGAGGATTGTTAAATCCATCGGAAGTTACATTAGCAAGCTTATTAGATGGCTGCAATGAACCTTCCAAGTTGACTCTTGGAAGACAACTTCACAATTTAGTGATAAAATATGGTTTCTCTAGTTATGATGATGAATTCTTGGCTGTATCTCTTCTGGGCATGTATTTTAACACATGGGTCCCGCGAGATGCAATGGTTGTGTTCTCGGAATTGTCAAACCCTAAAAGCACGGTTCTGTGGACTGCTGCTGTATCAGGACTGGCTCAAAATGATTGCAGTGAGGAGGCGTTGGAAATATACCAAGAAATGAGGAGAAACAATTCAATGCCGGATCAAGCGACATTTGTTAGTGTTCTTAAAGCATGCTCAACCTTAGCATCTTTACAAGACGGCCATTTGGTACACTCGCTTGTTTTCCACACGGGTTTTGACTTAGATGAGTTGACTTGCAGTGGTCTTGTTGATATGTATGCTAAATGTGGGGACATTGCAAGTTCTTCACAAGTTTTTAAGGAAATAATCAACAAAGAAGACGTTATCACATGGAACTCGATGATAGTTGGTTTTGCAAAAAATGGGTACGCTGAAAATGCACTACGAATCTTTAACGAAATGATGGAGTCAAATATAAAGCCTGATGACATCACATTTCTTGGAGTACTCACTGCTTGTAGTCATGCAGGAAAAGTATCTGAAGGACGTTGTATATTTGACTCTATGATTAATCACTACAAGATAGAACCGCGTATGGATCATATTTCATGTATGATTGATCTTCTTGGGAGGTGGGGTTATCTCAAGGAGGCTGAGGATATTATTGACAAATTAGAATTTAAACCAAATGCTATGATCTGGGCTACATTTCTCGGGGCATGTAGAATACATGGTGATGAAAGAAGAGGAAAACGTGCGAGTGATGAGCTGTCTAATTTGGAGCCTGAAAGTTCAGCTTCGTTTGTGTTGCTATCTAACATATATGCAGCTTCAGGGCGGTGGGACCAAGTGAAGTCTGTTAGAAGGGAAATGAAAGAGAAAGGAGTTAAAAAGCACCCGGGATGTAGTTGGATTAAGTTGGGACAGAGTACACACTTATTTGTTTCAGGGGATGATTCCCATTCAAGTTGTAGTGAAATATATGCACTTTTAAAACAACTGAAAGCACCAATGAAGGATCAGGGGTATGTTCCACTAATGCTATGATTTTGGTGCAGTCATATATTACTCAATGGTACATTTTTGCGAGACTCAAGTATTTCTAGAATATGAAAACAGACTTATGTTGCAGCAACTGAGTTATGCTGCATCTGATATTAGGTGCGTTTTAGCTTTATCCCCTTCTTTTCCCATTTTTTGTTTGCTTGATTACCTCAGGTGTAAAGGACATTCTTTTTGTAGATTCATTGTTCATGCAGTTAATCTTCTATCATGTTTAACTGCTAGCTGTTAAGGATTAGACTGTTCTGTTATAGTTAACTGTTAATGTGGTCTTTTAATTAATTCTGGTGATTTATGAACATTATGCGCTTATTAGTTAATTGTTACCTAATAGATTCTGTAAACCACTCTGATTTACATAAGCTAACCCTCCATGTTTTCTGCAAAAACAGTGTGGAACACTTAGCACCCTAGCCTTAAAAGTTAGAGGGACATCTTATTAGTTCACCCTCCATGTTACATAGACAGTTCCCGAGTGAGCGGACATATAGTTAAGACCACTTTGATAAAATCACGTTTCATGAGCTTGTATAATTGTATGTACATCATGATTTGCACAAGTTCTGTGCATGGGACAACAACGTCCTATGTTATTTTGAAAGAACTTCCTTCAATGATACACTTCATTACAGTTTAATAAAAGCCAAAACATTTGGATTTCCTTAACGATTTAGTCGAATAGTTGCTGCCTGGAATTAGTTGAATTAATAATAAAATGATGACTAGGCTCTAACAGTAACATATATATTTTGTAAAGCCCTTTCCATGAATAATTAACTAATTCATTTTAATGGTTTCCTGAAGAGAGTCCCAAAATTGTTTGAAATATTCACTTCACAGAACACTATACACAAATTTACTAATTAGAACTAACTACTAGCTGTTAAGACTTAAGAGTAATAATGTAGAATCCAAAAGCAGTGTTTTTGACTAAAACATTGTCTAAAAAAGCTTGTAAATGTAAAAAAAAAATACTCTAAATAAAATATTCCAATCAATTTAACCCGAGGCTCTTTATTCTTTTTTAATTCCTTTGGGTGCTTTCTTTGAAAATACACATTAGAAACAAGTTATTTTCTTCTATTTTTAGAACTGGTGACTAATACACCCTCTAATAATACTCCTAAATCTATACATTTGTCCACCATGAGACTTAAACTCTTAACCACTAGAGGAGGGACACCTTTTCTACGTATCTTGATATTATTAGGCCACAGCCCATTTGGTAATAAAACATTTTCTGAACTGCGCAGGGACAAGACTACGTGGTTCCACATGCTGCAAATGAAAGGACTAAATTATTAAAACCATAAAGGTATGGTGACCATAATGCAGTTTACCTTTGTTAAATGCATATATCCCTCACTCTTTGTATAGCAAGCTTTTTACTTAACTTGTATTTCAAGATGTAAATGACTGCAACCTTTAACTACTTGAAGCAGGAAATGCGTCCTCTCCATATTAGATTATCGCCATGCTACCCCGTCTGATTCATTTGACAGTGAGACACTGCATAAACAAGCTAAGGAATGAATTATTTCAAGTTTCGAGACAAGTAACTAAACAACTCGGAATCCACTAGAATTTGTTTTTCCAACAGGAGGGAAAGGCATGATTCGGTGGAAAGAAATCTCGTACCGCTGGTTCCCAAATATAGTTGACAAGTGGACGTATGCTTGGTCATGATCAGTCTCATGGATTTGGGAGGAACTGATGGTAATGGTGATGATTTAAACCGTATTGAGTTGGATGAGGATGTGGCTGTCAAGAATCACACAGTATGACAATAGCCATGTTGTGGATCTATCTGATGATGATAATGGCAGCTAGCAGGGTTGATTGAACACGGACAACTTACAGCAAGCAGGTGCGTCACGCTTTTTAAAGTTATCAAATTACTTAATTCAGAAAATCAATTAATTAATTCAGAAAATCAATGAAATTGTATAGCCTCCTGCACAAAAGTGGGGTAATGTAGCTTACATCAGACCGCAAAACGATCCGCAAGACGATCCGGTCCCTCCTCGTACCTGCACAAAGCAGGAGCTAAGTCAATATTCAAAATGTATAGCACGCAAAGCTAATCTTCTTCAAAGTGTGGTGTCATATGTAGGAAGACAAAAAATATGAACCTGCATTTGAGTCGGAAAATGGTGCAGCATAGCAGTCTAGATCTGGAGAAGCTGATCATGACAACTTTTTAGCTGGATGTACATATACATATACATAGGTACATGTATGTGCATACATTCTGTGTCTATGTACGTGTGTAAACATTTGGGAAATCTTACGGAAACAAACTAGGATATGGATGCATTCACAACTCAGTTGCACGAGGACATGGTTAGGATAATTATGCATTAAAGGTAGTTTCCTACTTTACGTATTAATGTGTTGCACTAACTTATTATTGTACAAGTGCCTGGCGGACCAGGGCACAAACATTACAGGCTTATGATGCATTACACTGTTTTTGTCTAGTTTTTTCATATTCTACGGTACTTATATGGTTGAGTTTTGCATCATCTAAGTTGTCACAACCTTATTGTACTCTAAGAGTACCTCTATGGTGACCCTTTAAACCACTTGTTTGGTTGCTAAACATTCTAAAAGAATTTCGGGTAACAAACCTCTATGTATTTATTTAGCATCGCTAAGGTGTCTGGTTTCTACTTGAAAGTAATACATCCAAGACGACCAAAAAGAACAGTAGAGCCTCGATATGGATTGACTTAGATCTTAAAGCTCGTCTGTCTTCTATATATGTCGGAAATTTTAACCATGGACTGACATAGGTCTTAAAGCTCACCTGTCTTCTATGTATGCCATATTTTAACTGCATGTTTGATCACAATTTGCAACAGTGTAGTTTTGGAAAATCATAAGATTGATAAGATTGTATATATAAAGTCTTATTATATATTCAGCTAGGTTGATTATAAAAATATTGGAACCATGTATAGTGCAATATTAAAGTCGTCGAGTTATTCATATGGTTTCATAAATACAGTTGTTACACTAAGAAAAAGCTAACTACAGGGACCAAAGCTGTTAGTTTGAAACTTAAAAAATGTAATGCAGAAACAAGACTTTCAAGGCCCAGGCCCAACCCGTCACGATCATTTCCCAGCCCATACAGCTTCCTCTTCCGGCCCAAGAACCCATACCCCTCATTCTTTGTGTGTAAATTTTTTTATTATACATATGCGAATTTATAAATGATGAATAGTATTCACACCGACCCATTTTAATACGTGTAAGGGGTTTGTTTGTTTTTGGCTGATCCGGCTGACTCAGTCAGCGGGTCAGTCCGTTTGATTTCGGCTTCGGGGCTAGCTGACCGGATCACCATTGCTGACCCAAACCTAGAAACAAAAGAAACTGACCGGGCACCGCCTTCGCCACCGCCCCCTTGCGACCTGCACCCGCAGCTGACATGGCACTGCCTTCGCCTTTGGCTTCGACCTCGCGACCCGCAGTGGCGAACAGTGTGGTGTGGTGGTTCCCTCGCGACCCGCAGCGGCGAAGTTGTGGTGGTTCGCCTTCGCCTTCAACTTCGACTTCGGCGGACGGTGGCTGTGGTGGTTCGGCGGACGACGGTGGCGAAGGGCGGTGGATTGCGGTGGTGGTCGGAATGTGTACGGTGACAGTGGTGGTTTCGACCGGTGGTGTGACTCGGTGGGTTTTGTTACTTAAATACTGAATCGATTTGGTTCTAGTCAGATACTGAATCAAATAGCTAAGTTTTAGCCAAATACATACTCAGTCAGATCTTACTAATTCAATGTAATCAAACATGCCTTAATTGTTTTTCTAAAATTTTCATTTGAAACAGTAGATAAGTCGGTGGCTATTGTTAGTAATAAAAGTGGTACTATTTAAAAATAGAACAACACTCATGAAAAAATGAATCATTTGGAAACAAATAATAACGTGTGAAAAAAATTTGTAGTGTGACATACGCTCACTTGCTGCAACTAGAGTTTCTTTTTATTCAGAAGTTCAGAAGATATAATTACATAACAATGTATATGTATATGTACATATTCATGTATATATGTACATACATGTATATGTGAGCTTGAACCCTTATTCTTCATGTCATCAAATTAAACCCAAGCTCAAGCCTTCAAACCTTCCTAAAAGTTCCAACCTTACTTTACATCCAAGTGATCATTGGTTTAAAACCCATCTCTATCTACAACCAAAATATGATCATGCTAAATTTTATTTTTTACTTGTTGTTATTATTATCATCTATTTAACGTTTATTTCGTTATATTTTTATTATTATAATTATTATATATTACTAATTAGCAAACTTTTATGCATCATCATTAGTATTTTAGCTTTAGTGTGCTATATTCATTTTTGGGTTTTTTTATCTTTAACTTTTTTAATTGTAACTTCAATTCTCTTACGTCTTATATAATTTAACGCCTATAACTTTTCATATTCAACTTTGGTCTCCTATACTTTATTTTTAATCTTTTACAGGTTTTTTTCTTTTTATAGTTTTGTCTAAATTTTACGAGTTAACACGTCGCAACATGCACGTGTGGTTTAGCGTTTTTATGCCTATTTTTTCTGTTTAACGGCTCCGTCATAACACGTGGGTCCTATATCGACCTAGTTATTGTTTTTTTATTTTTACGTTTCACGTGCATAATTTAACATATTAAGTCACCTTCCGTTCGGTTTTATTTTTTCAGTTTTTGTTTCTAGTTTAATATGAGTTTTTCCTGTGTTGGTGTTTGCTGACGTTTGTATGACATTGATGCTAATTAGCAGGGTTTTACGCCCCGTGATAATGCTGGAGGACTATTTCCATTGTAGATACCTTCATCGTTAAGCAACAAAATTGTCCTATAATTTTGATTTTCATAGTGGAGGGAAAAGAAAAGGTTGAACCCAGCCTTTATAAAGATATCAATATATCATCACTAAAAAAGCCGTTGTGAATTGGTGAGCGTAATTAGTTTAATTTTTTTTGTAAGTTTGTAACCCGAAAGGCCTAAACGCATCTATGCATCATATTTTGTTTGTTTTACCACACGAAAATACGAAATCATTCATGATCACTAAAAACATCTTTTTTTATAATTAAGATGATATGCATACAATTAAATTCTTTTTTTGCGTATGATAAAAACTGTGTATTTTATATGTTAACTTTAATCATAAAAAATAAGGTTAAAACTATAATGGTATATAGTTAATGTGGGGCTAGCTCATTTGGTAGAGGCTTTGTCTGTTAAAAAGGAGGTCTTGGATTCAAACTCAGGCATGGTATAACTTGCTGTAATTTAGAAGTAAGGGTATGATAGATTTGCCGTTAAAAAAAACTATAATGGTATATGATTCTAACTGTCTTTGAGGGGTCACCTTGTTGGACGGATAACTCAGTATGTGGTTTGCGCTATAATCAAAAGACTGGGTTTAAAATCTTGTCAATATAATGTCTTTTTCTTATAAAATCTAAAGAATTCTTGTTAAAAAAATACCCTAAAGTAAACTCATATTTAAATTTAAAACCTTCACAGAGCCAATATATAGTATATACGCATGGCTGAGTTATTTAAAAGGCTTAAAGCGAAACGAAATTCTGATATTGGGCAAAAGCTTAAATGGTGATAGCCCACAACCACAATTTTGTCATTGCTGTACTAGTGTAATATGACTATATGAGCTTCTGTTAAACCTTTATGCTATTTTTGTTACTTATTTTGTTATTAAAACTATTTATTATTGTGTGAACTTTTTTTATTTGAGCTTGTAAGACTTTGTTTTATGATGGTTTATTTATATAAACTCTAATTTTTATAAAACTCTAAAATTGAATATTTATCAATCTTATTTCTTTTTTTTTTCTTAATATTTTACTACATCTTTGTCTTGACACGTTGGTTATTTATATTGATTGCGCATATCTGAGCATACCATTCGTAGAGATAAAAACTTTAACATGATCGGGTTGCAAACGATTGCGGCAGACTTGACTTAAAATCAAGTTAAATTACTATATTCGGCTTAAAACACTATTGTTTATATAAAGTCACTTTGAAGCTTCAATGTTTCTTGGGATTGGCTGTAGGTCTTTCATGCGCATTTTGGGTCTTTGAATTTAGAAAAAAGTCAATCCATAGATGTTGCATTTGAAATCCACAAAAACTATATATCGAATGTAATTAAGTGCTTCAGTTATTCTTTCTACACGGATATTAATTGGAGATGGTAGCTAGGAGGGGGATGAAGATGGTTGTGGGGCGCCTGTAGAGTAATATGATATGGTGATGGAGTGATGGTGATGAATGTTGGTGTTCTTAGACTATAGACAAAATGATATTGATGGGTGTGGTGGTGGTGACAGTATAATAATAGTGTTAGATGATAGGTTTGGGGCGGTGGCAACGATCAGTTTGACCTTGTTTGTTTTAGTAATGGTAAAAACTTTTTAATGTTACGTAAAAAATAAGATATTTTGAACCACACAAAAAAAAAACAAAAAAATAAGAATTTTAACACTAAGTAAACTAAAAGTTTCATGCTTTAAGTCATTAAATTAACAAAAGTTTAACGCAAAATTACATATTAATATTTTTAGTTCTAAACATGTTATAATAATTCAAAGTGAATTGAAAACGTGTAAAGTACACCACGAAAAAGTTAAATAATGAACTCATTGAAATGCAATTATGAAATAGATAGCATAACAAAAGTGATTCGTGTGATGTACAAGATACCCTTTGAAATTATATTATTTGACATCTTGGGCATCTCTATTGAAAGTCTACATATATCTTATTAAGCATTCGTCTGCTTTCTATATGTTGTAAAAAACATATAAATTTAAAGCACTTAATGTCTTAACACATAATTTTTTGGTTATTGGAATTTAATGATCTTGGAGTTACACGAACGGTCCTTGTGGTTATGTCTGTTTTCACTTTCGGTCCTTATGATTGAAAAATTACAAGATCGGTCGAAATACTTGTCAAAACATAACATAAAAGACCTTCGTCATGAATAATCGTTATCTTTTTCTGTTAAGTTGTTGTAAAATGATCAAAATACTCTTAACAATATAACTAAATAATTATGGAATTGAATAAATATAGATATGGGCCCATCTAACCTATTTTTAATTCAATATACACATTTAAATGAATTAATTATGGGTAGGATCCACCCGCCACTTCATCTCCAACCTTCAATAGGGCTGTACAAAAAGTTCGTGGCTCGAAACTCGCTCGAAGTTCGCTCGAAAAAAGCTCGGCTCGAAAAAAGCTCGATTCTAAACGAGCCGGCTCGGCTCGGCTCGAATTCTAAGCGAGCCGAACTCGA
>BJCM01083534.1:0-24984 GCA_018326385.1 Flaveria bidentis | reverse complement strand
TTAGAATAATTATAACCAAGTAAAATATAAAAATCCATATACTATAATCATATGATCTCTGATATGTTTCTAATATAAACCGTAAGTCAAACTATTTAAAATAACTGAAAATTCTTATAACAACAAAATAATAGAAAAACGATGATAAAACAAAATTGATTACTAGTTTAAATTTTATATCATAAAAAAATATTTTAAACTCTCCATCTTGTTCTCGTATGATTAGAAAAGTAGATAACTAATTTTTAAAAACAAAAAATATAATAAATTAAAAAAACCTATAGATAAATTTATATTTTATAGAAAAATATTTAAGTAATCATATTTCAGATAAATTTATAAAATAAAAATTAATTAAAAAAGATAAAGTAAATAAAATAAAAAACAAAATCAAAATAGTAAAAGATTAAGGAAAATTACAGATTTCGTCCTTTAAAGGATAAGGGCAAAATGGTATATTCACACAAAACTAACTGAAAAAGTTAATCTCAGTTAGTAGAAAGGACATAAAGCGTGATAAATTTTTAAATAAGGGACGTTTAGTGTAATTATCAAAGTTTAAGGATAAGATCCATAATTTTAAACATACTTAAAGGACAAAATTTGTAATATACTCTAATAACTTCTACTTCGGAGATCTCGGGTTCTTTTTGGCTTCTATAATTGACAACTTCTTCATCACTGCTAGAGTTACATGTAGTTTTGAGTTTTGACCCATAATTAAGTTAATAGTTATTTTTTGGATATTTATCAAGAATAGTTGTACAAACTATCTTATAAATGTGTAATATAAATGACTCTGAACACTTTTTTTCTTTTTTTTAAAATGCATCTCTTAATTTTTAGAACTTAGGGATAAAGTCTTAGTATTATTGTTAAATCCTCTAATTATATTAAAATAACTAGTATTTCCTTTTTTATTGAGGGGTGTTCGTGCGGCGTTTCAAGAAACACAACGTGTAAATTTTTATATAAATTAAAAATCTATAACAATATCATAATCAAATTAAAAAAACAAAATGCTCGTTTTACTATGTAATTATTCTTAAAAATATATTGATATATAAAAAAGGTATAGTCATTTAGAAATTGTGAAGCTTGTTGGTTTAAAACTTAAAGTCAATTATAATCATATAACATGCATATGTATAAAAGATAATTACGGTTGTAAATTCATAAAAACAATTTGCAAAATTCAAATATGTTAGCTTTACAAAACATGATAGTTTTCGTTAATTTTTAAGAGGATTTTAATCATTCAAAATTCAAGTCTAAAAACTTATATATAAATTCATAGTTCATCTCATATATGTAGCAAAATTTCATTTTATAATGCATGATTGTCAGTTTCAACGATAACCTTTTATCGAAAAAGATCATATAATCATCAACAAATAAAAGAGTTCATAATAACATAAAAATTTACAAGAAAATACATTATCGAATGTAACCATGTTAAATCATATGTTATTAGGTAAGTTGGTTAATAGAAGTAATCAATATGTTTTAAATCACATGTTTATCATGTGATTCGTACCCAAACCATTGAAAGGAAGCTCAATTTTAGATGGTTTAATATCTAGTTTTGAAATTCATGCTTCAAAATCAAATACTTTCTATGAAACATAGACTTATTCTTTCATGACCTTTCTCGGACTCTAGCTATAGTTTTACTACAAGTGAGATTTATTATGCTACGAGTAAGATTTATCGGGTATTTTTGTTTGATTATATGTTTGTATTTCCTTAGTCTTCTCCAATCCAAACATACCCTTAGTTTTTCTAAAAACTAATTATTAGAACTAGTTTCACACACCTGTCTCTATACCTCTCACTCTCTAACACTACAAGACTAATGGCTTTCACACAGAACCCACTACTTGACCCTACTCCTAAAACATGGGACATGAGTAAACATCCACAATCCCATTATTCCACAATTCACAACTTCTAGAAAGAAAAATATGCCAAAAGCCAACATGCACCGTGCAGACCGGTGAGGTACATGAGCTTGATGTCGGTACGTATTAGGATCCCTTACAACGGTGATAAGTTGTCGGTGATTTCTTGTAGTATAAACGAATAAATGATCATTCAACAAGATCAATATCACAAACAATATATCTATTTTGAGTATAGAGTTAGTTAACAATATTCCTTTCTCTCTACATACGAGTTTTGTTATGCTTTGGCTTAAATCACACTAATACAAAGTTTAGGTCGATGAATTTTAATTCAAACACTTAATTTACTATAATGACACCACAATACAGACATCTTTACAATATTGTTCACATCTTAGACTTCTTCAAGAATTATTAAAACATCCAAATCATTTCTGAGTAACTTCATAAAACATTACAAGTCTTAAACATAAAGAATTAAAACCATATTATTTAAAACACTCAAAACCTATTACGATTATCAAATCACAATAATTAGTTTAATCAAACACCCCCATAATGTCCATCATCTATTTAAAAGTCGAGTTTGGATCTTAATTACCTTAATGTGTGAAGCCCATAGATGAACTAGACTCTTGAAACAACCTTCATTTCACCCTGTTTCTAAATCGATTAGTAGGTTGTGAGTAAAAATTTATCGCACATCTTGTACGTCGTATCGAACTATTGAATCATCATCCTCAAAAGATTTACAAACAAAGATATATATCATACAAAAATCTATAAAAAATGTGTTTCAACAAACTATGTCTAAACACTTAAAGATCATAATACCTTTTTAATAACATAATTAGCTATTAAACTCTTACAATAACAAAAAAAACCTAACTTGAAGTCACTTATTGGGTAAATCAAAAAGTAACTTTCTGTTTTGCCCACCAAAAATCGGTAGTTTATTAGGTAAAAGATGTTTTTTAGTCTTAATAACTCTTATTAGCTCTATGCCAATATTTTCCATCACTTACACCAAATTTCACAATTGTTTGGAATTAACTAGGGGTACATATGGATAATAAGTGTTTACATCAATTTAATACATTTCATCTACTACTCCTATTCATTGGATCCCACGAGATGCGCAAATGAGTATCTTATATACCAAAGTCTCGTCGTTGCCAAAGAAAGTTATACGAGACAATGTTGATAAATACTGATTTAGATGAAAATGATAATTAGTTTGTTATAAATATAAATACATCGCAACAAAATAGAGATCTGTTTATTACAAAGAAACATGTAAACACACAATTAGTTGAAGGAAAAAAATACATTGATAAACACATACCCTATGTCATTTTAAGATGTATGTGAAGAGAGTTTTATAACATCCATCAAAGATATTGTAACATTAACCATCTTGAACATTTCAGATTTGTGATGATGTTGACTCTTTTATTATGCTCTTTTTGTTCTATTACAAAAGCCTTTTGATATACAATATTTTCTTAGAACTCCAGTATAATAACTTAAGGAAACAAGAGTACTCACTGAGCTTCTTTTTCATGTTATCACCTAATGTTTTTCTGTTTTCTGGAATTTTGAGGTGTTATTTTTGGAGACATATCAAATTTATAATTAAAAATACACAGTGACTTTAATTTGATGAACTGAATATACGTACTTAAAACCAAATGAGTTAAGGTGTGGGGAAAGCACGCTTGAACAATATTGTTGTGATTTAAAGCACGAAGGAACCTATAAGGTTATAAGAGGCGAAGCTCCAAGACCATTCGGGGATCTAGGGAGCACCGCCACAATGGGGTCCAAGGTCCATATGCCCTGATGTGGATTGCACTGTCCGGTTAGCATGGATAAATTCAGTTTAGTCTGTTTATTGTATACTAAAAGTTACTTAAAATTTACATGATTGATAAAACTCATTAAAAAAAGCTAATTAAGTAATCAATAGAAACTAATCATTGATGGCAATTTGGTCCATCATCAAATGCTAAGCAACAATTAAATAAGTAATAGCAACTTAACGCAAATGAGTCATGAGTACATCTCATAATGAGTGGAAACTATGATTAGTAGCAAATGACTAAGCAACTGCAACCGAAGCATTTGTGATGACTGTACAATAGTTGCAACTAATGTCAATAGCAACTAAGAATTAGTGTTAACATACCACTTATGTTTTTTTACCATGATGTAACTGTCAACTGGTAGTTATTATTGTCATCCAATTGTACTTTTTCATGAAGATTTTTCACGTTTCACCTCATTCATTATGATGATTCAACCCAATTTAAAGGGATTCATCTTGTATGTTCAAATACGAGTTTCTAGAGAAACCATATTCGTTCTTAAGAACCTTCTTGTCATGTCCAATTATTGATTTCCTATATAAACGTGAAATACTTTAAAATGATAGTGATTAGCACGATTTAAAATGCCACCAGGACATTATTAAAATCCAAAAATTCTTATACCTAACAATAAAATTAAAACTCAAGAATCACATTTAGGTTTGAAATAGGGGATGCTCGCATCACACACATTAACTGCGTAGGCAATAGCGATGGGAGACTAACAAGCTCATAATATGCCTATGGTGATACCGTATATGTCTACTATGTTTATGTGGTTGTCATCATTACGGGTAAAAATAAGATTTCTCTACTAATATGCATTTTGTCTGAACAAGTAATATGTCGGGTGAAAATAAAAACTATAAGTTTTACGGATGGTAAACCTATTAAAAACAAAATAGACAATATCATGTCATGATTTACTTTAGAAGCTGATTTGTCACCACTATTTTCTTGCCATCCACATTGAACTAATCTTTATTAGTATTTTTAGAAATGGCATTGTTGTGGCTGATTATAAGGCCAAGGGTGTGACCAATGAGACTATAAGCAGACTACAAGGAACGACGACAGTAAAATCAGGAAATGATCGGCTTAAAGTGGGGGCTAGAGATGATGAGTAGATTGTCAGGTCAATGATTGTCATTTAATAGCCTAGGGGTTTACTTTTAGATATGGTTTAAAATTCTATTTGGGTTGATCGGTCTGGCGACTTTTAAATTATTAAAAGTTTAATAAAAAGTGTGGGTAAAATAAATAGAGTATATTTGGCAAGAAAATGCAAATGATCTTTTGATCTAATGTTCAAGAGAGAGGTGAGAAGTTTTGTTTCTCTTGAAAGTCAATGGTTTAATTTTTGACATAAATAAATAATTACTAACTTAGTGTTATCAACTTACTAACCATTACTTATCATTAAAAAAATATATATTTAGCAAGAAAATAAGGGGCTGCCATATGTGTAATATGGTTTGGGGTTTGGACCTCTTTAGTTTTGGTCCAGCCCACGGATGAAAGTCTGGTTAGGAAATTGGACCAAGATATATCCTATAATAAATGTTACAGTTCCAGTTGTCAATATAATATGATGAAGCATGCAGAAATCGACCACATAAAAAAGCCTAGGGTGGCTACATTTTGTTTATTAAGAATTCTTTTTGATGTATTGCAATTGAACAAAGCAAATACGAGAAAAATATGCAGATAGAACTGTTTTCCAGATCACCAATGAAAAATATGTTGTACATTTAGAATAGCATGGGGGAAAACATGTGGATCTTCCTTCTTTGCTTCATGCTAAGAAATATTTCTATTTACAAATTACTTATAAAGATGTTAGCCATGTTTATTATTTATTACAATTATTATTATTTGATTTATCATTTCATCTTTAGATTTGTTTGTTAGTTATTATTTTAACTTCGGTTTGAATAATATTAGGATACTTATTGACAGTTTATCATTATCTTATTATTTTGTGATTTAGTTTTACCTTATAATTAATGAGATGAATCATTGTTGATCAACATGAATCCCTTGAATTCTATCATGATTTCATATTATGATTGACTATTTATTATCATCTCATTATATTATAATCTGTTACACCTAATATTTTATAGGGGGTGGGAGATCATTGTTGATCACATACAATTTGCAATATGCACATACATATAGATATACATACCGATAATTTATATACACATGCTTACCTTCAATATACATGCATGCATGCATCGTGCATACATACATACATACATACATACATACATACATACATACATACATACATACATACAAACATACATACATACATACATACATACGTATTTACATGCATACATCTTTGCGCATATATATAAATCCTAAACATTGAAATTAACACACATAAACATATAGCTATAACATGCACATACATACATACCTGTAATAACATAAAATCCCTAAATCAAACACTAATTAATCAAAACCCCAAATCAAGCACTAATTATACTGAATTTTAACCCTAATTTCAAAATCAAGTCCTAATTAGAAAAAAAAAATCTAACTCACACTCGTGCTGGTGTTCTTTGATTGGTGGCAGCGGAAAGTGTGGTGGCAGTATGTTCACTGGGTTTTCAACAAATAGTGGGTGATGGTGGAGATTAAGTGGCAATCAGTTCATGACAAAATGTTGATCGGTTCGTGATAGAAAGGTGTGTCATGACAAGAGGGTGCAAGGGTGGTGGTCAATAGTATCAATCATGTGGTTGGTAGGTTGTGTCGATCTTTAAATTGTTGAAAGGGAAGGTGGTGGTTTCGAGAGCGCTGACCATCAAGAGCAAGAGCGTGGAAGGAAAGAAATTTCTTCACATGTGAATGAGCGTCTGCTAAAAATATTTTTAATCTAGGCTTTTTTTTAGACTTTACCAATAACGAATTTACCACTAAAAGTATTTTAATTAGGCCATGACAAGTTCTTGATGTAAATGGCATGTATTGTGTATGATGAATAGTACATGACTAATGGGTTTTCTAATGTGTTGGTGGGTTTATTTTTATTGTAAATAGTTATGTGAGGTCATAACCTGTCGTATTGTATTAAAATACATGTGTATGATAACTTGTATATTTATTACACTTAAATAAGACTTATATGGTTTTTAGTGAGTTGAGTTTAGTTATAAATAGTCATATGATCATAACAAGTTATTCTAGTGATATATTTTTAAATCTTACAGATGCCTCTAGACCATGTATTATCATATTTAGACTGAGAGGCTAACACATGACTATGTGTACCAAATGTTAGATCAGCATAATGTTATCTTGAAGATGTGACCTACACATTATTGTATGTGTTTTATAGCTCGTGGATCGAGAGACCAACACAGTACTATGAATACTTTCTAGCTCGATTTCACGTAAAAAACTCGTGAACAAAACATCATTTGTAGAGTCAGAAAGAAACTTATATCAATAACATACACATCATTTAAATACATAGGAAGTTTGGACAAAAGGAACGAGGCTACCACATACAAAGATGAGGATTTCATTACCACTTTCAATTTATTTTTATTTTAAAATCACCAAATTCAACATACTATTTTCTTCAAAACCTTGATTTGGAAGAAAAACACAAAAGGAACCTGAAATCATCTCACCACCATTGAGGATTGAAAATGTTGATAGTGGGACACATATGTAAGCCCATTCAGACGCAATTAAGTTGAAGACCATCGATTCCAACATAATAATTACCATTATTTTAAATGCATACACATATTCGTTTATAGGTTTGAAAGAGGTTTCCGTTCATAGCAAGTTGCGTTGCTATGTATAGTATATATATTATTGAAGGTCTAACAAATGACTGAAAAGTCTAAGTGAAAATACTATCTGAAATATTATCTTTAGTATCATCGTTGGATAATCGAGGACTATTTCATCATATACAGTTTTCACACCAAAAAAAATTAATAAATCAATTAACTAGTGTTGCTGGTTCGTCAACCACTATCTCAACTTCCTAGGTTATGATAGCATTCGTTGTTTACATTCATTAGTGATTGGTGGTTAGTTTTTTATTTTTTATTTTTTGAACAGCAAATGATTAATTTTATAGATAAGAATTCTAGCAAGAGGCTAGAAAATACATAGGAACAACATTACAATTGAAACCTATACCATACATGACAATTAACATTATCTAACTTTCCTCTATACTTAATCCATAAAAAAGACATCGTTTTTACTTCATCAACTAAAGTATCCGCCTTCAAGCTTTTACCATCAAAAACTTTTGTGTTCCTGTTTTTCCATATTAAATATACAGTTATATATATTATGGCACTTAAAATCTCCTTTTAATTCCCCCTCATGCACCAACTATCAACTTCCATAATGAGCTGGGGAAGGGAGTTGGATTGAGGCATTGGAAGACGACACCAGTGTCGAACACCATCCCACACTATAGCAGCAAAAGGACAATGCATAATTAAGTGATCCCGGGTCTCTGATATCCATCCACACATAGGGCATGCAGGCTGGACTGTTACTCCGCGTTTGTTGAGGCTTTGATTCACCGGAATTCTGTCAATTGTGGCTCTCCAACACATTAGATTAACCTTCAATGGTAAGAGCTTAGTCCAATTGAAATGAATTCGGTTGTGCGGAAGAGTCCTTTTCTCAATGAGGTCCCTCATCGATCTTGTTGAAAACTCACCAGTCGCATTTAGCTCCCATAACCATTTGTCCTTACCATTTTCCTTTTTGAAGTTTCCCAGAAGATCCTCCAATTTTTGTAGTTGCAACACCTCCTGTGATGTTTTTGAGAAAAAAACACGTCTAGTTATAATTGAAATAAGATAATTCAATGAGAAATATGAATAAATGAAAAAAAGTGCATGTTTTTTGGTTTTAGTTTTTTCACATCATGTGGTGCTCCCTAAACCATCAAATAAGTTAACATCACATCTAACTTTCCGTTCTTATTTAGATATGATATTTATGACAGCTTCACATTCAAATAATACTTAGGGGAAAATAATAGCAAACATGATCGGGTGTGATTTGATTCTCTGTTGAAATTAAATTGCAACTGATTATTTGAAGGGTACGAATATAATTACTCATTTGGATAAATTGACACCCTCTATACGTCGTTTATGGGTCCATACGCGACATATATGGTCGAAAACAGTGAAAACGAGAAAAATTCCGAGGGCTGTTAGAGGGTTATACGTCTCATATAGCCCTATACGACCCTTTATACGACACATATGGGATTATACGACGCATATAACAAATTTCGACACTGACTACGAGAAAAAATTCAGGGGCTTGTCAGAGGGGTTATACGCCTTGTATAGGACTATACGACCCCCAATACGATTCGTATGGGGCTATACGACACATATACAAATTTGCGGTGTTAATTTATAATTTTGGGGTGTCTAAATATCCATACCGTATTTAAATTTCTTTCGGATTTCTTTATTAAGTTTGATAAATACTATGCTAAAAGTTAACTAATTTTTAACCAAATCAGACCTGTTATGACATGAAAAAACAAATTTGTTAATTTCTAAGTTACAATGATAAGACATGTAATAACATTATTATAAAAATAAAAATTAAAACAAGACTTTTCTTACATATACTATATCATTTCTAAAAATTATAACTTTGATTTAGTGGTCCGTTCAGTTATCCATCCATACACATATAGCCGTAACTGAACATTAAAACTCGACGATTAAAAATTACAACCAAACCATTGCCATTAGTTACTCAATTGCTTTGGTTATTTTAGTTTAATTTTTATGTTATTGAACTTTTATATATATGCTCACTTAAACCGATTAAAAATTCATATTTGTACAAAAAGGTTTTACACACCGCCCTAATATCTAGCATCATAAAAAAAGAAGTTAAAGAGTTGTTAACTGACTTCAAGTTGTTAGCAACATAACATGCTTTGAAAGATCGCATATTATCGCTCACCTAGTGAACCAATGCATTTGTTTTATGTGACTCGACCACTCATTGCAACTTGTTCAAAGGGTCTCTGGGCAGGGAATCACAAACCATTGTTCGACTTCATATCTAGATGAAGTGTTGGTTGTCCTTACCCGCGCTTTGTAATCCCTCTTCAAACCATTTATTATCTCATCATAAACATTTTCACTCTATGACTTCAAACTATACTGAAAAAAAAAACACACTTATACAAATCTTTGACATTCAAATACGCTAGACTAAATTACATGAATGATCATTGTATCATGGTAATATTTTTATTTTCATCCTTAACCTTGATATATTACCAATACCATCTATATATTGGAATGTTACATTATTTAAAATGCCACATTTCGTCTTTCAATAAAAAGTAAATTAAATAATAAAATAAAAAATTATAGTAAACTCAATTACATGTTTGGCTCTCAATTAAACACGAGTGTATAGATATACGTATGTGTGTGTGTGTGTATATATATATATACACACAAACACATATATATATATATATACATGACCTTGACCTTTTATAGCAAGATGAGATTTTTTTCTTTTTCCTAAAGAAATAGATCCCTGGGGCTCTTAAACTTTTGTGCTCTTTCACTTCTTTTCGAGTGATGAAAAGGGACTAAAGAGAAGCTTGATTTGCAAATAACAATCACTTAACAACTTGTAAACCTTGTTTAATGGTCACACTATCTTCATCCCCTTTTAGAAGTCTAGAAGAATGTGCAACCATCAAATATTCAAAAAATAAAAGTTCCTAATAATAAACACAAATCATATTTTCTTGACACCTTGTATGAATCACTTGGTAATTTGGTTTATGAAAGAAGGTTGCCATGTTATAAATCATTTAAGTAGAGATTTTAACTAAAACTCTTACCTAAACAGTCATTAGCTTCTTTTATTTATTTATTTATTACAAATTTGATTATCTTGAATCAAAATACACCATTTTATCTGGATTAAATCAATGGCACAAAATATGACAAGTTTTGCGTTAATTATGATGCGTCAGTGTGTTTGGTTAACAGTCTAAACAACACAATAGTAACTATATATTACTTAAACATTATACATTTGTCTGGTATTAATCGAGTTTCATTTTAGCAAATAATTAATTAAGATCAAATTCATCTATTTTTTGAAATATAATAATTTATCTATTTTGGTAATGTATTGTGATTTTCCATATATTTCTTGGAACATAGTAAGGTTAGTTTGATTGAAAGGCTAAATGGTTGTTGAATGTCTAGTGAAACAAAGGCAAACAATCCTCATGTGAGACCTTTATGCATGTGATCATGCTCCCAAGACCAACCATAAGAGTCAACTACATCCACAAAAACAGGTTTACTTGGACATGTGGATATATATCAAGTACAAAAGTACAAGTAGATTAAGCATGTCCGCATTAATCACTTGTACTTTGATAATCATGTAATGAACAATCATTGTACTGCTTATGTACATGGATGCCCATGATCATCAATGTATTCTGTTCCATTTGGTGGATGAATCATTTTTCTAACAGAGTACCAGTGCTTTCCACAAGCTAGTATCAAACTATACCAACCTTTTTAGGGCATGCTATCTGAAAGCCCATGGTTATTGATTAAGGGATTGTTTGATAATATTTAAATGATTAAGTGCTGAACTAATAAGAGGACTGAACCATTAAGCGTTAGTATATCGTTTAACTATTCAAAGACAAATGTCTGACCAATTCAGATAAGAGGTTTTAACAATTTAACATTAAACCTATTAACCAATCAACATTAGTATAATGTTTAATCAATCAGAGACAAGTGTCTTAACCATTCAAACATTTGTTTGCAAAACAAACAGTTTAAACCATTAAATGCTGAATCATTCAAACATCTAAAGTATTAAGAGGCTATCAAACATCCCCTAAATTCATTTATCTTTTAAGAGTGTGAAAAACACTCAAGGATGGCTACCTAGGGGGCTATGGACTAGAAACCTATGGATGTCGCATCATGCGGCCAAATCTGTGGTTGTTTTTGGCTTTTTTTACATCTCAATGGATGACAACAGACGGGGTGTGATGGTCTCATTTAAAAAAAAAATCCCTTAATTTTCCTTGTATCATTTTTATTTTTTATAACAAAACTTAAGCTATTTGTCTCATTTAAAAATAAATCCCTTAATTTTCCTTCTAACAAACGACGAGTAATACAGACACCAAAGTGTTTACTTGAGAGTTATATTCGTCAAAATGATACTTGGGGGTGGCATCGGCCAATTCCCAATAGTTGGGAGTATTTAAATCCATTAAGCTTTAAATTTATCTAAAACTTATATATAATTTGTAAAAGTTACATACATACATATAGATACCTATATATACATATGGGGAAGATCAAATAAGTTCTGTTATTTTTGTGAGAACTTTGGTGTTTTTTTTGTATGAGTGTAGAAAAGAGAACTAATTTACACCTGTGTAAACATGTGTAAAATAAAGTTCTTTATAGTTTCCGTAAATTGGTGTTTATCTTTTGTGAGAACTTTTGTACACATGTTACACATGTGTATATATGTATAAAAAGAGGACTATTTTACACATGTACTCATGTGTAAAAAAAATTCAGAGTTCTCATAAAATATATAAACTCTTAAGATAATCATTTCTTACAATCAACACACACGTATCTATATAAATCACATACTTTTAAAAAATCTAGAAACTGTTATCTAAAAATTTATTAAAAGTTGTTAAAATTTTCAAATGACCAAAATCAATAAATATGCAATATTATTCGGTTATACAATATTAAAAACTAGCAATTTATCATAACAAACTAGAGGAGTGTTTGCTCGATACGAAGAGAAAAACAACATGTAATTATTTTTAAATTACAAAATAGAAATTATAACAATACCATACCTAAGTTAAAGAGAACATATATTTATTTATGATGTATATTTTTATAAACAAAATTAATGTATGAAAAAATTATAAGCATCTAAAAACCGTGAGAAAATTTGATTTGATAGTTATCAATTGAAATGATATAATGACACGTATGTAAAAGATAATGAAGATTCTTAACTTTATAGAAGACAAATTTGCCCGTTTAAACTCATAGAATTTAATGTAAAAAACACTATTCTTTTCTTCTTTTCTTGTAACAAATGTGTTATAATATAGTACAGACAAACCAATAATTAATTGTAACAAACCAAATGTCCCAAATGAGCATCATGTGATAATATGTATTCTCTCATTTTAAGAGCTTAAGGGTTTAAATGCTAAAGGAGAATTACATTTATCTCATTATAAACTTATAAATTTACACATTCCCTTAAAACACAAGTTTTCGATGTAAATGTATAATTTCAAGTATGATTTGGTAAAATATACAATTTTACAAATTTAATGAATGATATATGAAAATATATATGAGAAATGATGATAACCTAGAAAATGAGTTGAAGGATAGATAAATTGCATTATAAAATCCAAAACATCACACAAACCCTAAAAACATTAAAAAAAACTTGTTTAGGCAACTTTCATATCGTAAAACATTTATCTTTTAATTTTTAAAAACCTCATCAATAAAAAGACCTACAAACAACAAAACCACCACCACACCACCACCACTCATATTAAAACCCAACCAATGGCCCTGGCCCCCACCCTTGGTTCCACTTTCTTCATTTTGGGCGCTCATATGTATGAACGAGTCCTCCAGAAACAAACCCACCCAATGATTAGAAATGCCAAAAATGATTTATTTGGGGTTTTAAGGGGCTAAAAGTTTTTCTTTGGGTGATGGTATCAGGTTAAAAGTCATTATCTCAAGTGATTAGGCACGTGTTTAGTCGTGTTTATTGAAAAATATCCCTACACTACAAATGGTATTATTTTTAGAATATTGAATTAAATTTAAAGATAGTTGACTAATGAGTATTCATAATGAATACAGTATTATAAATTTTTTTAAAAATATTTATATAATTATTTAAGAACAAAATTCCATACACCTTCTAATCTTTAATTTTAAATCTATATTTTTATTAACTATAAGACTTGAACCACAACCAGCTATTTTTTTTTTTTGTTAATACCTTATACTTGTAGATTACAATTCTTTTAATTCGTAATCTCAGCTACTCAACTTAGTTCCAAGCTGTCACCCATGAAAAAAACATGGATGACTTGCACTCTCAATTAGTGAAGCATGAGAAACTATAACTAAAGTAGAGTACAAATGTATTGTTTTTATACAAATAAATGGCAATAATGTATTAAATAACTAACTTTTTCTAGACAGAGAATTCAATCTTTTTACAGGACCAAAGAAAAAAATGGCAGGCTACATCATTTTTAGCAACTAGCAAGTAAGGCAACTTGTAAAATGATATAAGAGAAAAGAATTAATTTATACACTAGAAATTTTTTTTACTTTTTCTATAATATAGAGTTGATTAAAGAATTACCAAACTTATTTCCATGTTTTGGACTAATTAAAATGAGCAAGAAATGACTCTAACTAAAAATCGGCATGAGTTTTGATCCGTTTCAGATAACAAATACATAAAATATGGATAAAAATGACATTAAGAACTAGCTTGTGTATCCAAATTCCTTCACCTTGGAGCCTTAAGTTTGATAACTTTCTCTAAATTTGTGATTTTAATCTAAAGATACATGTATAATGAATTTAACGTTTATCCGGCCATTTTATTTAAATTATAAGTTTTTAATTTTGATTTTCCAAGATTTGATAATATAACATCTTCCAAATTTAAAATATTCCCATAACAAACCATTTGATGTGATAATTTTTACTCATTGAAAAACATATCAATTTTCTTATCAAGAATGCATTATTATTTTTATGCTTCAATACCTCCCCAATGGAATGCACTTCAAAAGGGCCATATAATCTGCAAATTGACAATATCACAATACAAAATGTACATACACTTTAGTATAATTTAGCCTCCTCAACTGACACACTCCACATGACTTCAGACCCCATACACATTACTTTGTCCACATGGCTGTCCAAATCTGACCAATCTAAACTCTCAAAAAAAAACCATATAAATATTATATAATATAATATGATATGCCATCAAATTTCCATCCTAATATGGAAATTTGCCTCCATTTCATTTCCCAAATATAATAATCCAACTATACTTCCATATATTGCCTCAAAATCCCTTTCAATATATACCTCTAGCACCCTCTTTTGAAGACCAAAATAAACCATATTCCAAATCTTACTTTTTCTATCTTACTTTCTTCTACCATACCCGAAACCCGACCCAGTCCGCCCGTCTGGTCTTCGTTCAGAAAAGACTCGAACCCATGATCACATGGTCAAAAAGAGTAACATCATATGGCCAATTGTTTATCTTTTTTCCTTTGAAGTTTCTTATAAAAAAGTGGAGGAAAACTAGTTAGCTCTGCACATTCTTTGTGCAGCTTTGCAGAAACAACTACAAGTGTATGTACAGTTGAACAAGAAAAGAATCTTCTTTTTTTTTGTTCTGGTGCTTATTTTTTAATTTTAAAGAATAGAAGGTTTATAAGGTTTTTATTGTCAAACAAGAGTGGTGGTAGAGTAAATGGGTACTAAGGTTGTGTGCACAGTTAGGGAAGAAAAACTGCAGAAGCAGTCAGGATGCATGAATGGGATTTTTCATCTCCTTGACCGCGGTTACCTTCTCGGTCTGCACCGCCATTCTCGGAACCAGAACAGGTTAACTCAAGGTACAAATAGAAGCATATAAACTGAACCAATATGTTCTTATTGTTTGTGCTAGTGTATGATCATCAACTGTTGTGATTTTCACTTACTCTTCATGTCACAAGGTATGATCACCATTTTAACTGCTACTACTACCGTTACTATTACCATTATTTGTTACTGTTACTACTACGTTACTATTATACTATACTAGTAACGTTGAGTAAACCAATATTAAAAGTAACTGGAAAAAATATTAAAAGTGCTCATGTTGAGTAAACCAATATTTGGCCATTATACTATACTAGATTGGATATATAATATACATAGAGAAGCGTTCTATTACTTAATTAGTGAAATTAATTAGAGAATTAAAAGAACCACATATATGCACCTACGTGCTACTTTAATTATGGTATATAAAGCTGTTATGTA
Source organism: Flaveria bidentis (assembly GCA_018326385.1). Lineage (NCBI taxonomy): Eukaryota > Viridiplantae > Streptophyta > Magnoliopsida > Asterales > Asteraceae > Flaveria > Flaveria bidentis. Next base: position 9,036 of record BJCM01083534.1, on the reverse strand, counting down.
ACTGCATAAATGTCTGTTCTTATGTGTCCACTTAATCTAGTCAGAATTAAAAGAACCACAAGTGCTTACGCGGTTTTCGTAAAGTTTTACTTAAAATTGGTTTATAATTGAATGTGCTAATACACACATGTATATATACATGGGCGCGCATTCGAAATCGCCAAAAGTGGTTCTCATTATGTGTGTAGATTTGCTAGAAAGTGTGACCAAGGGATGATTACAGACCATGAAGTGCAATTGTCAAATAAATAACTTTTGCACTGTATAATGACCAAATTTGCTTTACTCTAGCAGCAAAGGGTCAAATGTTTAAGTTATCATATGCATATAACAATACAGTTTATATAATTAATCACACATACTTATAATTATAAATTAATGTTTAGGTGAAGGTGAAAATAGCGAAAAGGAGTTGAAGAAATCATCAGAAAAAGATAAGGTAAAGACCAAGTATGAAACCATTGGGTTTTGCCACATCTAACAGCAGAATTATAAATGTTTAACTGAAATTTGAAACTGCAGGAGAAAAACCAAAAGAAGAAGATGATGATAGAAAAGAATCGAGCCTCCGTTGAATCATCAAGAAACTCGTCTTCTTCTTCTTCTTGCTCATCTACCACTTTCTCATCTTTTGATTGTAGTAAAAGGGTCCAAACCGAATGGCAACTTTCGTCTGAACCCACGTCCCCAAACTTGCAGAAACAACAACCAGAGTGGTGTCATCCGCCAGCTGATATCAGAGATGTGGTTAAGGACTCAATGACTAGAGTGATCCGTGTGACAAAATATGAACGAGCCGGCCCTGTCATGAAGCACATAGATTCTCCAAGGCCTTTCATACAACAAATTTCCATTCAATATGATAGAAAAGATCAGAACCTTGCAAAGATCCAAAAGATTTCATCAGCAGTTAAAAAAGTCCAGGAGACATCGCGATATTCTTGTGATGAAAGGGAATCACAATATTCATTGAAGTCAAGCTTCAAAGTCAAAGAGCTTCCAAGGCTGTCATTAGATAGTAAGCAAAAATCAAAAGAGAGTTACATGAGCGAGTCTAGAAGCGAGCCAGGAAGCAATAAGAAACCATCGTCTGGTATTGTGGCTCGGTTAATGGGTCTAGATACTCTAACAGACTCCATTTGTGAAGTTGAGACCTTGAAGATTAAACCGACTTTTGGTCACCAATTGGGTTCAAGTTCTCCAAGGGTGCACTCGAAGACTAAACCAGTCTTGCTGCAGCAGGAAAGTAGCGACTGCGGTTCCAAAAAGCCTTATGTTTATGGTGAGATGGAGAAAAGATTGAGTGCACTCGAGTTTAAATCATCAGGGAATGATCTCAGAGCACTTAAGCAGATAGTTGAAGCAATGCAAATGACAAAAACAGTTTTTGAGAACAGAGAACAGTGTCTTCATAGCCAGAAAAACGACCACCCAGGTTCGCCCACGGTCAAGGCTACTAGCTCACCAAAGAGACGTGAACTCCTGAACCGGCCCGTTAAACCAGCTAAGGTGGCTGCAGAGCCTATGATGGCCACAGGTCTTCATGGCACTAACAGTAAGTCTAGAAAGCAGGTAAAAGATCCAACTCCAAGAAATATTAAGGTAGCTGGTAGGACATCAAGATCACTAGAGGACCTGACTGGAGAGAGGCCCGTCTCGAGCCCAAGACTACAAAGGTCAAAGAATGGTAATGACAAGCATAGTGTTAATGGGCCGTCATCTGGTTCGAGCAGAATCAAAACACAATCCAAATTGAAGACAAGACCCCCGAAAATCAAGCCCATGAATACAATGCAAAACAATGACCAATCATGTATGTACATAAAGGAAACAAGAACCATAGGCCAAGATGTCGATGCAGTTAATTCACACAAACCAGAAAGTAAACAGGACGTCGCACGTGTAAGTGAGGTTGGTTCAGTTAATTTGTCTAAAAACACATTTATACATACATGTTTTTGTTACAAATGCAGTTTTCTTAACATATGTCAGCTTTGCCTTTGCAGAATAACTTTAGAGAAAGATTGATAGAAGATAAGCCAATGGTTGAACTTGCAAAACTTACCATGGAACAAACGAGCCCCATCTCAGTTCTTGACACCTTTTATGTGGAAAACATACCGTCTCCAGTAAAGAACAAACCAGATGCATTTAATGGTATATTTCTTGTCTGTGATGGACCTCTGCCCTATTAATATACAGTACTGCAAAATCGATTAAGGATTCACGACTATACCAGTATAACACAACCAAAAAAGGGAAATTTAACAATAGCCATATAGCCATATGAAACATAAACTATTTTTCGACATAAACAAACTAACAATATGTGTACCTCTTTTCAGATTGTGACAACTTATGCATTTATGAAACCGAATGGAATCAAATGGGGATCTATAAATTTCCAAGCAGCACAGATGCTGGTCGGTTCCATCAAGTTGAACTATTGAACACCAGTGATGGTGAGAGCGCAAAATCTCAATGCAAAAGCACAAATGGGGACCATAAATACATCAGAGAGATACTTTTAGAATCGGGGTTTCTAAGCGATCAAGATTCTGCCATCAGGACAGCCCAGCTTCATTCAACTGCCAGTTTGATAAAGCCTGAGTTGTTCCATATTCTGGAGAAAACTAATGACGAATGCCACGAAAAGAACCGAAGTTATAAATCCAATGAGAAAGTCAGAAGAAAATTGATATTTGATTCTGTGAATGATATTCTTTTCTACAAGTTAGTCATGTCAGGCTTTTGTGGAAAAAGATGTGGGAGATTTGTGGATGCAGAAAAGCTACTGATCGAGTTGTCGTTAGAAATAGATAGTCTCCAAAGTAGCTCTGAGAGATGCATATATGATGACGATGATGAAGTAAAGATCCTTGTAAGTGCAGATTTGAATAAGAAGTCACAAGAGTGGGACACGTATTGTTACGAGGTTCCTGGTCTTGTTCTAGACATAGAGCGCCTTATTTTCAAAGACATGATTAATGAGATTGTGAATGATGATAATGCCACGCATGTGCAAGATCAACAGAGGAGACATAATAGGCGGTTGTTTTCCATGTAAAAGCAACAATAAGTAGTGAAAAGTATGTATTTGAATGCATATGAGCTATAGTATTAAGTTACCCACTTTTGTGTATATGTTCAAGGCAACGTTCATGAATGTTACTTGTTCCTATTTAGTCTTGACTCTTGATGGTGGGGATACACCAGCACACTCACCTGCGTGGCCTTATCATTTGCGAGGAAGATTACTCTCACATAAGATGTGACGCCATAAGACGCGATAACGTTTTAGTTTAGAATAATATGACCCAGATTTTTCTATATTTAGTTACTCAAAAGCATGATTTTTACTTTAGAAATATCAGACACTTTCAAAAACTGTATGCAATAAACTATTGTAGTATCATACTAGAACATAATCAAAATTTTGACATTTCATACTAATTACCGACTTTAGCAAACGAGTATTCATTCATCTGTCCCGAGACTCGATCTTGGTCAATCTTCCACTTGTGGTGTTTTACTTGAAAGTATATGTGATTCAATTAATTAGTGCAACTAGACTAGATTTCATGATAATAAACAAGGTACACCCCTTTGGCGTATGACACGCCACATATAGCAGAATTGGGTATTTCCGTCCTTTCAAACACCATTGCAGTACAACACAACTTATGATGTTACGTTTGGGTTCTTAAACAACATAATAGTTAAGTTTAAAACTAGATCATCTTAACCATCAATTTGGGTAAAAATTCAACTATGTGACTCCATTTTACAACTAGTAATTTTACATATTATGGTGGTTGAACCCATGAGGTAGTTTAGAGGAGAGTTTCAGCCTGATTCATAATTTGTCACCAACAATTCACCTAGGGAAAGTGGTGAGAGACGCAACCACCGTGGTGTAGACATGGATTGCTACGATAATATAAACATGATTAAAACCTCAACCAGTCTTCAGGAGTTTGACCCGTTTCAACTTACTATCCACCTAAATCTTTTCACTCTGCATCCGTTTGAAAAAAACACCTATGTTATGATGCATACACTTACAAAAGATTGTTGAGTACAAATAAAATTTGAATGCTAGGTACCTGATGTATTGAAAGTTCCTGATTGTTTACCAGACCCATGCCCAACAGATGCAACAAATCAACATTGACCCTCTTATTCAACCAACAGCAACTCTTTGGCGTAATTGACCATAGCGTAACAGCTGGTCCACAAGCAAGGTAAGTTGGTCCATGTGAGCAGAAGCCTGGATGTACCTTTTAGCCGCAAGGGATTGTGATTTGATCAAATTTTGAATATACACATTCAAAATGAGAAACCATAATCTCATTTAATCCAATCAAGATGCCCTTATCAAATGGTAGAACCCTCTTGTTCTTAAGACATACCTAATACCAATGTTGTAAAAATCGCTAGGATTAATCGGGATTAGTCGAATTTTTATATATAATTTTCAATTTTACATATATATATATACACATTTTTATATGTAAATTTCATAAAAATGTTTAGTTTTATATACATATAAACAAATCTGTTCGGAAATTACAAAATTTTCGTTGGAATTTCAAGATCGCCGGAATCTGGCTGGAAAGTCGCCGGAATCTTGCCGGAAAATTCGCCGGAATTTCCGATTCTCAACCAATTTGGACTGACTAGGGCCGAATTTGACCACATTTTACCACCTAGCGATTAATTGGCCGATTAGGTAAAAACTCCTAGATGGTCGGCCGACTAGTGACTATAGGCCGATTTTTGCAACACCGCCTAATACAGGAGAATAAAGAATAATCCACAATTTCTTATTCATCTCTTCTTGTTTCCCTGAAACTGTAGTAGAGACACAGGGTTGTGCTCTGAATAGGAAAAAGAGTGGAGCTATAGTGTCTCAAATGAATTGGCTTATGCAGAAAAAGACTTGTTCTTTGGAAGATCAACCTCGTGTTTATCTGATTACCCATGTTGTCACTGCAATACTGCATACCCCAGTTGAGATCAACTTAGACAAGCAGAAACCTTTTGCAATGTCACATTAGCAGATATATGGATACTCTCCAGGAGCCAAATGAATTTATTTTTTTCACACAAACTGAAAACATAATATCAGATCTTCCAGCAGGAAATAAACGTATTCAGAGATCTCATTTTAACCAAACAGGAGGTATAAAGTTATAGGACAATTAAGTACAGTGGTCAAAAGAACTTTCACACTGTAAATGGTGAAAAATATGTTACTCCAGTGACAAAGGGGCCAGCTTTAGAAAATATATGCCTGTAACATATATATTCTATATAATGAAACACTACAGAGTATAGATATATAAATATTTACCTGAATTTTGAATAATACACCCCCAAAGAAGATAACATAAAAAACAATTGAGCCTCTGTTAAATCATTCAAATCCGGAATCCCCTGTTCTTTCTTACTCATCTACTGATTTCCCATCTTTTGGTTGTAGTAAAAGCGCTCAAACAGAATGCCAGACTATATAATGAGTTATAAAGTTTGTTTCCTGTCAGGTATTTGGTGACACCGACTCGTGAACCCATTAGATCTACTTCAATGATAACCCTCATGCTACTTGGGTTTATTTGTTCAGATCAATGGGTTTTCTATTTTTCATATTTTTCATCTACAATTAAACAAAACTTAAAATTTACTATCAAAACTATATAAAGACACAAAAAAGTGCTTTCTAAATGATCTTAACACCTGTATGAGAAATATAAATACCATGCATGAGTTGTTATGTGTAACAACAGCGCACGATGGAATTCATGAACACAGAAAATAATCATTTTGGAAGTCGGCCATGTGACTCAGTGCCTCACAAAATGCTGATTTATAAGGTCCAGTTCTAGGGTATGCAATCTAAATGATCAATTACCTTCTGCCATCTAATGTCTTTAGGTGGAGAAAACCAATTCTGTGTTCTTCCCTTTGTTTATGACATCACCCATGTGCATATCATGTTTATGATCTCCCACAAAAAGGATGCAACTTGAACCTAGATCCATTAAAGGGTGTTCATAGGTTATTCCTATATCCAAAAAGGGTATAGATCATGCAGTACAAATGTGTGTTAATGGCTACACTTATTCTCATAAAGTGTAACATGATATAGTTCTCTTAAAAGGTATTTTGCTAATGTTACCATTAACGAGTCTAGGCGGTTTACCTGTACAACCTTACAGAAGCTTCTACATTCTAAAGATAGTCCAATTAAGTATTCTGAAAGTGGTTCCCACATCTTTAAATAAGTCACAAAATCCAATAAACAAAATCAAACAATTAGCAATGGCAGTCAAGATTTTGTGAAATCAGTTTAAAAAGGTTTTACAAGATCAGTTAAAAAGGATGAAGGTTACATTGTTATAAACACTGAAAACTAACATCCATGCATGTTGATATTTCGTTCATACATAATGTGATTTACCAACAATCTTGGCAACATATGTGTAGCTATGAAGTATCACATCACAAGTAAATAAACAAACTAGAACAATAACATGTTCAGAGCAAAAAATTTCAATTGAAAAGAATTATCATTGACTAAAAGCTCATTATGGAAACTACAAACATACCTTACGAAAACATGTTAACGCGAAAACATTCCCTTCTAGACGACATTCGTCCTCACTTTGACTACTCCAGAACTAGCACCCACTGCTAGAATTCGAAACTAGTATACAAACTCTAATCTAGTTTTCCTAATTTACAACTGAATCTTTTTCGGTATGTTCTTCAATATCCATTGGCACCTTTGGAGGTTTCTCTATTATCTTTTCTTCTTCATCCCTCACCTCATCATTTGTAAACCAAGCTGCAAGTTTTTCTTTTCCTTTGTCATTGGGCCGAATTGCAGTACTCAATGACGTTTTTCCAATATAAAGTTTCATTTGCACCCGAGGTCTGTTCTTCAAAACAACCATTCCACTACCTTCCTCAGTACCAACACCAAGGCTCTTAACCGCTTGGTTCGTTGGAGCCAATTGATCCAACTCAGAAACATGATTGCCATGATTTTGCACTACGTCTTCTTCCTTAAGTTTAGCAGGAACTGAAACTGAAGAAATCTCCTTCTCCCCAGGCTTTAGAGGAGCAGCAAGAAAAGGATTCAACGCTTGCTCCCTTCTTGCATTATCCCCATGTTCACCAACCACAGGAAATACAGACTCGTTACGTGCCCTAAACTGTTCCAATTTGGACAATGGTGGATCTAAAACCTTCTGTTCTTGCTCAATTCTATCAGGCATCGTTTGAGTTTCTTCTGTAACAGCTGAAGGTATGCTAGTATTAGTCTTGGTATCAAGAAACATGGGAAGCCAAGGTGGGATGTCATCCATTGGTGGCGTTTGTCCAGCTTGCAAAAAACTTGGCGTTGGCTTCCGCTCTTTAACTACTGGAAACAAAGGAATCGAATAAGCAAACCCTATTTCTTCAGACAGATTAACATACTGCGAAAGATCTTTTACAATCCCCGACCCCAACAAACAGTTATCTCTATCAGATCCTCCTACAAACCCCTGAGACAAATTCAAATCTTCCAGCCCTTGAACTACATCAAACGCGTTACATTCGGTCCTACCAGCTAAATTAGCATAAAAACTCGAAATCTTCCCTATCTCACGAATATACTTGCAGGCAACATCAGAGAATGTATCAAGTGCAGACTGCTGAAACCCTTGAAACCCAACACTCTCACACACTTGCGCGACCGCAATCCTCGCAATCGCCTGTGCAAACTCATCATTCTTAGTATTCTTCCTCCTCTTCTTCACACAAGATTCAACCCCTTTTGAACAACCCTCTCCACCTCCACCATCGCTCATATTAGCAACTTCATATCACTTCATTCCCACATCTTCAACATACCAAAAACACAAAACAAAATCCCAAATCTTCGAACCCAAAAAACAAAACCCTAATTCTTGAAACCCTTCAAACAACCAATCCACTCAACCCCAACAAAATTAAACACTATACCAGTAATAAAAACAAACCCTTTAATCTTTCAACGCAAATCTGCTCAAATTAACATCTGAAAGATCGAAAGAAATGAACTTACAGGTGGTATACGCATCGGGGGTGAGTAATTCGATGAATTCAAGAACAAGAATTGAGAAACTTGAAGAAATTAGCGTCTGACAGATCGAGAGTTGATGTTTGAATTTGAAGAGGGGGGGAATTGATCGAACATCCAAAAGGGTTTTGAATAAACCTTCGAGCCCGAACCGGATCCGAAGAAGGTGACCCGAGTTGTAGAGAGAGAGTGGTGTAGTGAGGTTGAAAGAGAGGGTCGTATTTGGTTTTATAGGAAGTGAAGGGGGGTGGGGATGTAGAAATATAAAATTACATAAACAGTCCCTGTAGTTGTTATAAAGTATGAAATCTTTCACACCTTTTAGTCTCGAGTTTATTATTATTTATTTTTTTTGTTAATTTAGAGTGATCCCGGTTTGTTAAATTAAAGGTTTTTAAGAAGAAAGATTATTAAGTAAAATAATGAGAGTTTTAAATGAATATCATCTCCTTCTCAAGTTTCATGAATATTCAGGACATTAAAAAATATCTAAAAAAACATTTCGGGAATCGGTTTGATTTTATCTGTGTTCCTTCCGTTTGAAGAAAGGAAGGTGTAGAGATTTATGAAGGCTGAAGCAACCAAAGTCCTTCAGCGAACTTCAGCTGTTGTGACAACCGCTGTTGTCTTCAGCTGTTGTTTTCGAACTTAAGTCTTCAGCTGTTTTCAGCTGTTTGCAGACTTAGTCTTCAGCTGTTTGTCTTCAGCTGTTTGCAGACTTAGTCTTCAGCTGTTTGCAGACTTAGTCTTCAGCTGTTTGCAGACTTAGTCTTCAGCTGTTTGCAGACTTAGTCTTCAGCTGTTTGCAGACTTAGTCTTCAGCTGTTTGCAGACTTAGTCTTCAGCTGTTTGCAGACTTAGTCTTCAGCTGTTTGTCTTCAGCTGTTTGCAGACTTAGTCTTCAGCTGTTTGCAGACTTAGTCTTC